>CAUYSK010107393.1:0-17703 GCA_963575035.1 Avahi laniger | reverse complement strand
GAAAATGGAAAAAATAAAAGAATACACTGAGACAAAGATATAGTTTTATAAAGTTTATAAAGATTATAGGCAAAGCGGGATCTCAGGGGGCCTAGACCTTCTCCGTGGGTCTCAAAAAGCCCCGAATGAGGTCTTACATGGTAACTTATAGGGAATAGTGAATAATTGCCGGGGGTAACAGATTTACATAACAGCAGGTAGTTCCTCTCAGGTTAACAGATTTTCAAAAGGCTTCTACAGAAGGCTTCTACAGATTCTTTAACTAACTCTATCTACGTGAGCAAACGGTTAAAAAATCTTTCAAAGGTTAACTTCTAAGTTCTAAGGTAAGTTTAGCATTTAACAGAGGGATTAAACAGAGATATGTTGGCTCCATATTTATTAGGTTATCGTGAATGGAGACAGGTAGTCTAGAGTGGTTTAAACAAGAGCTTTGCTTCTAGTCATTCGGGCAGCTGTCTGTTCTGGGGGGCACTCCATTGTCAGCTCTCAGCCTGTAGTTTTTAACAGATTCACTTGTGCTTTACAAAGCAAATTCAAACCTTTAGGTCTGAGAAATGCAGCGCCTTGTGGGATACAGCTGCTACTGTCTTTCAGAGACGCCCTTCCGAGCGTAACAGCATTTGAAATGCAAACCAACACGTTCACATATTCCTTCAGGGCAAAGCTCTGCAAAATTCCTAAGACAAATCCTGTCTGAAAACACGTTTTTATATTAATTCATGGAGCAACATGTTGCATTTTGTCAAGTGTTTTTTCTACACCTATTGAATTGTTCATACGGTTTTAGTCCTTCATTCTGTCAATGTGATGTATTACATTTATAGATTTGTGCATGGTGAACCATTCTTGTATCTCAGGAATAAATTTCAATTGATCATAGTGAATGATCCTTATACTGTGCTGATGAATTTGTTTTACTTATATTTTGTTGAAGACGTTTACATCTGTGTTCATCAATGATATTGTCCTGTAATTTTCATTTTTTGTAGTGTTCTCATATGCCTTTGGTATCATGTAATACTAGCCTCATAAAATGAATTTGGAAGTATTTCTTCTCCTCAATTTTTTGGAAGAGTTTGAGAAGTATCAGTATTAGTTCTTCTTTAAGTGCTTGGTAGAAATCAACAATGAAGCCATCAGGTCTGGAGATTTTCTTTGATGATAGACTTTTTATTACTGGTTCAATATCTTTACTCATTACTAACTATTCAAGTTTTCTACTTTTTCATGATTCAGTCTTGGTAGGTTGTATGTGTCTAGGAATTTATCCATTTGTTCTAGGTTATCCAATTTGTTGGTAAATAATTGTTCATAGTAGTATCTTATGATGCTTTGTATTGCTGTGGTACACGATTGTAATGCCTCCTTTTCCATTTCTGACTTTATTTATATCTTCCTTCTTTTCTTCTTAGTCTATCTAAAGAGTTGTCAATTTTGTTTATCTTTGAAAAAAAGTAACTCATTTTCAATGATATTTTCTATTGTTTTTCTACTCTTTACTCAATTTATGTTTGCTCTAATCTTTCTTATTTCCTTCCTTCTGTTAACTTGGGGCTTAGTTTGTTTTTCCTTTTTAGTGCCTTGAAGTATAACATTAGGTTGCTTATTTGGGTATTTTCTTCTTTTTTATGTAGGCATGTATTGCTCTAAACTTCCCTCTTAAAATTGTTTTTGTTGCATCCCATAAGTATTGTTTTGCTACATTGTGTTTCTATTTTTGTTTACCTGGAGATATTTTTTAAATTTACTTTTTAATTTCTTTTTTGACTGATTGGTTGTTCCAGAGCATGTTGTTTAATTTCCATGTTTTTTGAGTATTTTGAAATTCCTCCTATTACTGATTTTTAGTTTCTTACCATTGCGGTAAAAAATGATACTTGACACGATTTTAGTATTCTTAAATTTGTTAAGATTTGCTTTTTGGCCTAAGATATAATCTGCCCTGAAAATGTTCCATTTGTTCTTTAGAAGAATCTGAATTCTGCTGCAGTATATTCTATATGTATCTATTAAGTCCATTTGATCTAAAGTTTAGCTGAAGTCCAATGTTTTCCTCTTGATTTTCTGTTTGGGTGATCTGTCCATTGTTGAAAGTGGGGTATCAAAGTCCCCTACTATCAGTAAATTGTAGTCTGTCTCATACTTCATATCTGCTAATAATTGTTTTGTATGTTTATATGCTCTGATGTTGGATGCATACATATTTATAATTGTATTCTCTTTATCATTATACAATGGCCTTTTTGTCTCTTTTTTATATTTTTTGACTTAAATTCTATTTTATTTAATATATGTATAGCTATCCCTGCCCTCTTTTGGCTTCCATTTGCATAGAATATCATTTCCATTCAGTGTTTTCAACCTATTTGTGTCCTTAAAGGTGAAGTGAATCTCTTGCAGGCAGGATAATGTTTGGTCTTGTTTTTTCCTTCATTCAGACACTCTATGTCTTGATTAGAGAAATTAATCCATTTACATTCAAGGTAATTATTGATAGGTGAGAATTTAGTACTGTCATTTTGTTTATTGTTTTCTGGTGTTTTGTTCCTATCTTTCTCTCCTGGCATTTTCTTTTGTGACTAGAGGATTTTAGCTAGTGGTATGTTATGATTTTTCACTTTTTATCTTCTGTGCACTACTGTAGATTTTTCCTTTTTGGTTACTATGAGCCTTACTCAAAACATCCTAAAGGTCATAAAAGGCTATTTTAAGCTGATGACAATTTAAATTTCATTGTATAAAAAAAACTATACTTTTACCCTCCCTCCTACATTTTATGTTTTAGATGGGATAATTTGCATTCTTTAATATTGTGTTTCCTTTTACAAATTATTGTAGCTATTATTCAAATTTTTGTCTCTTATTGTAGCTATTATTCACAGTTTCATCTTTTAACCTTTATAATAAATATATAAATGATTTACACACAATCAGTACAGTATTAGAATATTCTGAATTTGACTGTGTACTAAGTTTTACCAGTGAAATTTATAGTTTCATATTTTTTTCTTTTCTTTTTTTAAATTTTTTCTTTTTATTTCAGCATATTACAGGGGTACAAATGTTTAGGTTACGTATAATGCCTTTGCCATATGTTTTTGTATTATTAAGTATCATCTTTTTCTCTTAGTTTTAAGAATTTCATTTAGCATTTCTTGTAAGGTAGGGCACATGGTGATAAACTCCCACAGCTTTTCTGCATCTGGGAAAGCCCTTACCTCTCCTTCACTTCTGAAGGACAGTCTTGCCAGGTATAAAATTCTTGGTGGACAGTTTTTTTTGTCTCTAGTATTTTAAATATATCATTCTACTTTCTCCTGGTCTGTAAAGTTTCTGCTGAGAAATCTGTTGATAGTTTTATGGAAGATCCCTCATATCTGATGAGTTGCTTTTCTGTTGCTGCTTTCATGGTCTCCCATAATTCCCATAGGCTTTCTTAATTCTTTTTCCTATTTTTTTTTCCTTTCTAGTCCCTTGAACGGGGAATTTCAAATGAACTTCCTTTAAGCTCACTTATCCTTCCTTCTGCTTGATCAAGTCTTCCATTGAAGCTATTTATGAATTTTTCAGTTCAGTCACTGTGTGCTTTACTCTAGAATTTCTGTGTGGTTCTTTGTTATGGTTTCTATTTCTTTGTTGAACTTACCATTTCATTTGTGAATTGTTTTCTTGATTTTGTTTAGTTGTCTATCTGTATTCTTTTGTAGCTTACTGAGCATCATTAAGAAGATTGGTTTGAATTGTTTGTCACAGTTTGTAAATCTTCATTTCTTAAGATCAGTTACCGGTGATTTATTTTGTTCCTTTCTTGGTATCACATTTTACTGTTTGTTCATAAGCTGTGTGGCCATGCATTGGTGTCTGCACATTTAAAGAAGTGGGCACTTATGCCAGTCCTTACAGAATATCTTTAGCATGGAAAACCCTTTACCAGTCAGCCCGTCCAGAGATTCTGTGAAGGCCAACAAACATAGTCCACACAGGGATTTGCTGCTGGAGTCTTTGGGTATGCTGACTTGGTGCCTGGATCAAAAGGTGGGTGAACTTGGGTCATGGGCCTATGGGGGCCATCCTGGTGTCAGTTTCCACTGAGGTTGGTCTGGCCTGTGGATATGCTGAAGCAGCCTTGGATTTTGTGTCCATGGATCCTGGGGCTGTAGGAACCAACCAGGAGCCCAGGGCCAGCCGAGTGCCGTGGTAGGCTTGGTACCTGAGTCCACAGGGTCAGTTGGAGCCAGGGTCTGTGAATGCTGGCCTAGTGCCTAAAGCCACAGGCAGTGGCCTGGAACCTGGGACCATAGGAACTATCCTGGATCTTAGTTCCAAAGTGTCAGGCCTGGAGGATTGAGATGTGGTTGCCAGCCTGAAATCTATGTCCATGAGTGCTGTCCTGGAGCTTAGGGTCATGGGGGTCAGTTTGGCTCTGGGGTTGGTTTGGAAGATGGGTCCATGGGGCAAGACTGGCTCCTTGGCTTTCGTGGAAAATGGGTCCTCAGGGAAAGTCATGGAGCCTGGGTCCTTAGGGGCCAGCTTGGAACTTCGGTTTAGTGGGATGAGCCTGGACCTTGAGTCTGCTGGTATAGACCTGGACCCTGGGTCTCCTGGAGTTTAGGGCCTCACAGACTGGCCTAACACCAGGTAGGCCTGGACCCTGTATGCACAGGGGCTTTCCTTGAGCAATGGTCCATATGTGCCAACCTGGAACTGGGATAGGGCTGAAGACTGGGTCTATGGGTCTGGGGCTGCAGGTGGCGGCCTGGTACCTGAGGCCATGAGGACTCTTCTGGCACTAAGGTTGACATGAAACCTGAGACTAGGGAAGCAAGCCTGGCAATGGGTCAGACTGGTGACTGAATCAGCAGGGGTCAGCCTAGAGCTAGGGCAGGCCAAGAGGTTAGGTCCACAGAGGCCAACCTGGTGCTGGGGACAGTCTATATAGCTTGAGTTTGTATGGCTCATTCTGGAGCTGGGAAAGTTCTGGAGGTAGGGGGAAGCCTAAAGTCTGAGACTGTGGGAGCTGGATCAGGGGCTGGGGCTGGTTGAGCTATATGCCAGGCCTATAGCCTGAGACTATAGGGCCATCTTGGTGCTGGGGAAGGCCTGGAGGCAGAGACTATGGTGCAGCTTGATGCCTAGGGCCACAGGAGGTGGCCTGACATGAAGTTGTGCCTAGAGGCTTGGTCTGCAGGTGTTGGTCTAAAGTCTAGGGCTGTGTGGGTCAGCCTAGTTCTAAAGACTGTGGTCATGGGGGCTGGTATGGTGTTGAGGCTGATCTGAAGCCTGACACTTTTGGGCCCCACCTAGTAGTAGGGAGGGCCTGGAACCTGAGGCTGTGGGGCTAGCCTGGAGCCTAGGGCTGAGGAGACTGGCCTGTCATTGAGGCAAGCCTGGAAGCTTAGTCCATGAGTATCATCCTGGAGTCAGAAACTATGGGGGCCTACCTGGCTCTTTGTTTCACAGGGGTAGGTCTAGTGTGTGGATTAAAGGCTGATCCTGGCCATTCCTCTCTCTTTCTCCCAAGAGGAGGGTATCTATCTCCATGTTATGCTGTCTAGAGTTGGGGGAATGGTGACGTGGATGTGAAACTGTCTTTCCTATACTTTTGAATGTGTTTTTCTTTCTGTGCTACACCCAAGTGCTATAATCTCTCACCAGGTTTTCTTAGCTCTTGGGAAGGTATTTTTTCATGTGGATAGTTGTTAAAATTGATGTTACTGCCAGGCGACAAGCACTAGAAGTACTATACCACTATCCTGCTGATGTCATCCTCGCCAAGCTTTTCTTAAAAGTCTGGCTTGTATTTAATGTTGTGGTTTCTTTTGATATACAGAAAGTTTAAATATTAATATAGTCATTATTATCAATATTGTCTTTTATGGTTGGTGCTCTTTTGATTTTATTTAGGGAATTTTCCCTACCCTCAAATATAACTTTAATCCACCAGGAATTTATTTTTGTGTTATGATATAAAGTAAGGCTTTAATTTTTTTTCCATATGTATTCCTAATTGTTCCAGTACCATATTTGAATAATCAATTCTATCATTACTTATTTGTAGTGTCACTTTTGTCATATATCAAGTTTCTATATATGGAAAAATGGACTCTTTTTCTGGGCCTCCTATTCTGTCTTCTAGCTGTTTACTAGGTAGGACAGAGCACCTCAATGCATAATTGTTAAATCCAAATAAATATTAAATAATCATTTTTTAATTCTAATAAAATATTCACAGTTGTATGAAGACTTATATGTAGTAAGATATTAATCATACTATTTTTAATAATAAAAAAATTAAAAATATAAATGATGAATATATCAACAATGAAGAATTAGTGAAAAATAAATGTTATATTTAGACCATGAAATGATGTGCCCTCTTTTAAAAATCTAACTTGATAGACACAAATTTACTTATGTGGAGATATGTTCAAAATTGGGAAAGAAAAAACACAGGTCACATCAATAAGATTACATTTTGTTTAAAATTATCATATTACAACATATACACAGAAAAACATCTGAAAAAATAGTCACTGGTAAATGTAGGTATTTTAGTAGAATGGAGTTGCAGGTAATATTTATTTTCTTCTTTTCCCTTATTTATATTTTTAATTATTATAAATGTTTTTCTGTATAATAATTTCATCTTTCTCAGATTCCTTATTGTAATTTTATAGAGAAGATATATTACCTAGTATTTAATGAACTCCACTGTGGGAGTTTGTGTTGTATTAATAGAATGAACATTTGTCTTGAGACCATGCAAACTCTAGTTCAAAATTTGTTCTCAGCATTTTCTGGCCATATGCTACCTCTGGGCCTTAGTTTCTGCACTGATAAAAATAAAGTAATTCATGAAAATGTTGTGAGGAATATATTAGTGTATATAAAGCATAGCACAATGCCTAGGCCAGAGCTGGGAATCTTTGGCCTTAAGACCATGTGTGGCCTTCTAGGTCCTTAAGTGTGGCCTTTTGACTGAATCCAAATTTTACAAAACAAATCCTTTTATTTTTATTAATGCATTTTTGTTTATCTTTTATTATTTTATTTTATTTTTTAAATGAACATATTTAAAATACCAAAGAATAAAATAAGTTTCAAAAAAATAATCCTCCTAGATTGACTAGCACAATTAGAACATTAGTATGCCATAAGGGCTAAATTGATGGCTGCTATGCTCATGATTTATTTCTAACTTCCCCTGGGCCCCCAACTGACACCACTACCACAAGAGGCTAGTTGGAGAGAGTTTATGGGGGGTCAGTATGCCAGTCTGTTATCAGCTTTTGACAAGGATGCACTGTGTTTCTACTTGAAGGGGAATTTGTGAATAGTTGCACAGCCCTAAAGTATTTTGTGATTCTGTCTACTTAACAGCACATTGAATCAAAGAAGATCAAAAAAAACCCTGCAGGAAGAATACAGATTTTTTTCGGGAGAATTGGGAATCACGCTATTATATTGTCTCTGCTAAAGATAAGATGATTGCTTGCTTTGTGATACTGCAATATCAACATTAAAAAATTCATTGCTCATCAGCATTATAACACTCATAAGGACCACAAATATTTTAAATTAGAGGGGTAAGTTTGAAAGGTTGTATTGCAGAAATTAAAAGATGAAAATCAAAAGCAAAGATAATTCTTTCAAGCTGCAATAAGACCTGGAAATAATGCCACTGAAACAACTTATAATTTAGCTTATTTATTCAAGAAATAAGGGAAGCCATTCAGTGATGTATAAATGTGAAAGAATGCATCATTGGAGATGTAGGATGCTTGGATCCCGATAACGTTTCAAAATACATAAAACTGCCTCTTTCAAGGAGAACCGTAACTGATCAGCAGCATGAATTACCCTTCAACTTAACAAAAGAACTTTCTGCAATACTTCAACAAGAAAACATACAGTATATGATTGCTTTGGATGAATCATCTGATATTACTGACTCGGCACAGGTTTTATACTTCATTCGGGTCATAACAGAAGATTTTCTTTGCTATGAAGAGTTACTCACTTTGAGTACTCTTGTGAACAGAACACAGGGAATAGATATCCTCAATGACTTTCAAGACAAATGTCTTGAAGTTGGACTGAATTTGGTAAATTTAGTGAGTATATGTACAGACAGTGCACCTTCCATGACAGGAAATATGTAGGATTTATTGCGCAGATAAAAAAGTATTAACAGATCCAGATGCTCTCATTTATTTTCATTGTATCTTGCATCAACAAAATCTCTGCACTTAAGTGTCACTTTGCAACAAGTTATAAGTATTGTTAACTATATTTGTGCAAATACAACACAGCATGGTCAGTTTTGTAACATGCTCAAGTTGACCAATGAGGTATTCAGTGTGGATTTGCCCTATCATTCTAAAGTGTGTTGACTATCGCGGGGACAGGTGTTAGACAAAATTTTATCTCTGCAAGAACAGATAGTTAAATTTTATGAAGAACATAATCACCAATGTGAATTATTGAAAGAAGATTTCTTTAGGAATGCATCATTTCTGTCTGATACCATATCAAATCAAAATGACCTGAATATTTCTTTGCAAGGTAAAACTAAGTCTATATATGATATGTGGCAAAAAATCCAAGCAGTTTGAAAAAAGCTATCTTTTTGTAAAACAGTTCTTCTTCAAATGGAATTTCACATGAACATTTTCACCAGTTAGTAAAGGTCATTGATGAGCAGGATGATATATGTAAATCATTTGAAGAATATGCAGCTATTATAGACCTATTAATTGGAGAATACAATGAAAGGTTCACTGACTTTGAGAATCATAACATCACACTCAAATTAGCATTTCAGCCTCACCTAGTTGATATCACCAAGGCACCTAAAGAACTACAGATGGAATTGATTGAGCTCTGAGTAGATGTCATTTTAAAGTCATTGTTTGATGATGAGAACAATCCAATTCACATATGGAAAAATACAGTAGAATACCCACACCTTTGGCAACAAGCCTGAAAAATGCTTTCTTGTTTTTCAACCACTTATTGCTGCCAATCTATGTTATCCTACGTAACCCAAATCAAGATGCTTTTAAGGTCACAAATGACTGATACCCATCTAGAGGGTCAGCTGAAACTGCAGACCTCCATGCTGCAACCAAATATTCAAATGCTTTCCAACAGAAAGCAGACACAACAAAGTCATTAAAAGGTGAGTTAACTTTAAAATTAACAAATAGTTTTCATTTTATGAAATTATTAAGTACATACTAGTTAGTTACATAGTAGTTATAAAATAACATAGACGTTTAAATGTATCTAATTGGAGTTTCTTGAATGTGGCTTTATTTGATTACAGCTAAATCAATGCTGCCTTCCTACATGAAAAGTTTCCCCATCCTTGGTCTAGGCACTTAAACAGTAGTAAAACATTGTCAGTATTGATATTAATAACATAAATACCCAGATCATACTGCAGAATCCACTGGGAAGTGGACACAATGACAGAAAATTCATCTCACAGAATAGAAGCAACAATATGGCATGGGAGAAGTCTCATGTCAGAATTGGATATGACAGAGATAATGTCTTAAATCATATGTCCAACAAAATCGTTCCTACAGACAGGGAAGTTAAATAAATAACAGTTATGTCAGAGATTTTCTTCTTGGAAGGATATCCCCAGAGCATGTGTTGTACAAATGCACGTGTGTTTGTGTTTGTGCTTGTATTCAATTTGGCTTGCTGTTGTTTGGTCTGCAATAAAATAACAGTGCTCAACACAATTTGATTTGAAGAGAATAGCAACAATTTATGATATTGAATCACTGTGTGAAGTCAAATAACTTTGGGCCAGATTTCAGGAAATAGGACACTAAAAAGGTCATGTTTTACATCTAAAATTTACTCTACTGTAATTTTAAATAATAAATCATTGTGGAACTAAACCAAAAGTTCAAAGTCAGTTTTTTTTATGGTTACCATGGTGAATAGCACAGAACTTGAAGATTAATTGTAATCCATTTAAAAATAAAGCTTTGTTATAAATTGTATAATTATTACCACACATAACATTTCAAATCTTTACTAATATCCAAGAAATACAGTGTGTGTTAATGCATATACATACGTACATAAACAAAAGATGACAGACAAATTCCTCCTGAGTCTTAATATAAAAAGCCTTGCAAAGTAATAAAAAATAAAAACAGAAAGAGACTTTACCTGACTTTGAATTATATTCAGGATGCAATAAGAATGTCTTCTTTTCAAAGCACTTAAGGCATTTAATTAATGAGAAGTTGTGTTTCAGCTCTAAGGCAATGGGAACAGCACTGCTCTTGGCTTTAGAAAACCTCAGTAAAATCTTGACCTTGCCACTCATACCTTTATTCTGTGGTTTATAATTCTCCTACATCCTCAACCTCTTGATTAGATATTCTATCCTGTCTTTTCTGATAATAGATATTCATCATCTTTCCTAAAGCCCTCTCAAAATAGATGCTTCTCATTTTTTCCATTCCCCAGCTACTTCAAGGTCATAAAGTGATATCTTCATCTTAATTCTAGATCGATATTCCACCATGCTTATGTAAAATGTGTTGCTTTTTGAAGTTTCATAGCATTCAACTATACCACCTCCTAAATCTTATTCTACCTACCAACTTATAGGTCAATTCCCTATTTTCAGGGGACAGCAAACTATTTTTCTTGGGCCAAATTTATTCTACTTTATTTTAGAAATAAAGTTTTATTGGAACACAGCCATATCCATTCACTTATGCAGTATCTATGCCTGCTTTTATACTACAACAGAGTTGAGTAATTACAACAGAGACAATATGACTGCAAATATTATAATATTTGCTATTTGGACTCTTATATAAGAAGTTTGCTGACATTGAAGTATTTGGCACATTCTCATAGTTCTCCTCTTCTCAAGCCCTGTCATCCTCTTTCATGGATTTAGAATGATCCAAATAGCACTTCTCAGTGCCTTGACTTCTTTATTATCAAATCCCATCATATATGCTCTTTTCCAGTCACCCTCTTCTAGGACCATCCCCCAGATCTTATCAATACCTGAAACTGATTTATTTCTCCAATCCTAAACTCAAATATCCTACTTTTTTCACAGCTATGCTTGTTCTTCTTTGTCAGGAAAATCACTCTAGAAATGGATTGGATTGATATTCACATAAAACCTATACTTGTTTTCACACGATAAACAAGTATATGCCCATAGGAATGAAGAGGAGACTGCAAAGACAGAATTTGGGGGAATGTTCAGGTTTTGAAGATTAGAGAAGTCATAGATGAATTCTGGAAGGCAATATCAGAGAGGTAGGAGGAGGGATAGGAGAAAGAAGTATTTTGGAATCCATGGGAAGGTAGCTGACAAGGAAAAAGTGGTCATAATGCCAAATCTGCAGAGAAGTCAAAATGTATAAGGTTTGATGCAAAGTATTGAATATGCTACAAAACACTGGAAGGAATTTTGTCTGAAGAAAAGGATATCAGCTCATATCTTTCTTCTCAAAAGACCTTTGTCCAATGACTTTCATTAGATTGTGCAAACCTATTTTTCAGAGGATATATATTCCTAAGAACAATAAAATCACAGTTTAAAATCCAGAAATGCTTCTGAAGTCACACATTTAATTACATGAATGCTATTATAAAACGTTAATGACATTGAAATGAAGGCACAGATGTGAAAGCCACTCAGTAAGGGGTATCTTTATATTATGGCAGCCTACTAATCAGAACTAAAGCCAAAACAGTAGTAATAAAATAGAGCAGAACTAGGTGGACCAAAATATCATTTGTGACTTCTTCCTTTTATCCCTCTCCTAACTCAAGCTCTTTCCCCAAGGATTTCCTTAAAAAAAATGTGATATTCCCAATTATTTATGCTCAGATCACTTTTCAGCACATTGATAACATCACTTAGTTTTCTTAATTCCCAGGATCATTTGAATAAATAAAGTGAATTAGAAATACAGAAACATGGTAGAAGCAGCTTTCATTCTTTTAGGAGGTATTTTTTGAGGGTCTACTATGAGAGAGTAGGGAGCAACAAGCCCAGTGCAAAGTATAAATTAGAGGAAACAGAGAATATGTAAGTTTTGGAAAGTGACAGGTAAACCTAGATTTTACTTTCATTTGTTCAGCTGCTTTAAGGATGATTTGCTCCCAAAGTTTACTATAAACTGATAATTGTTTATGAAAATAATTATTGAAAAATTTCATAAGACTATGGAATCATGATATATTCAGCTACCTGTGGATAATCAGAGTTCAGTTCTGAAAGTCCTGGTCTCGCCTAAAATAAAAGGATAAAGACAGTTGTAGTGAGTTCTTCAAAGAGGTTAGACCTATATAAACTGAAAGCAATGTGTCATAAACTCATATCAAATCTTTTTCCTAACTTAATGCCATAATAGAGGGTAGACAAAGACTACAACTCTCTATCATGAGATGAGCCATAGGGGAATTACTTCAGTGAATATACTAGATCTCCAGGAGGGATCTGAAAGTTAAAATCTTGCTTCCAATAAAGGACCAAGTGGAAGGCATCCAGGAAAAGGCAAGGACAAGATGTGATCAGAGGAAGTGTTGATAACAAGGAAAAGGAAATTTTTTTTTAACTCTTTGGAAGAGTTGATCAGAATAAGGGTGAGCATGTACTCACCGTAGAAACATAATTAACTGAAGTCAGGTTGAATTACGTTAATTATGTTTTTCTTTTTTTTTCTTAATAGACTATCATTTTAAATATCTTACTGAAATATAATTTATATACACAAAAATACACTGCTACGGTTTAAATATTTGTCCCTTTTAAAACTTATGTTAAAATTTAATCCTCAATGTGCCAGTATCGAAAGGTGGAGCCTTTAAGAGGTGATTGGGGTCTGCAGACTCTCATAAATCTATTCGTTGATTAATGGACTAACAGATTAGTTGGTTATCATGAGAGTAGGACTGGTGGCTTTATAAGAAGAGGAAAAAAGGCCTGCGTTTGCATACTCAGTCCCCTAGCTGTGTGATGATGCCCTGAACTGCCTCAGGACTCTGCAGCATGTCACCACCAGCAAGAAGGAACTCTCAGTCTCCATAACTGTAAGAAATAAATTTCTTTATAAAATTTCTTTATAAAGTATTCAGCTTCAGGTATTCTGTTATAAGAAGCAGAAAACTAAGACAAGCACATATTATAAATGGATGACTCAATGATTTTTCTCAAAATAAACATAGTCTTATAACCAGCAAACAGGATACAAAATATTACCAGCTCCCCAAGAACCCTCTCATTGCTTCTTCCAAGTGTCTAATAAGTATGCAGATTTAACTGTGTGAAGAATCCCTGTCTCCTATTTCAGAAATTTGCAAGAACTCTGAGAAGAAAGAGAGAAAAATAACATGTCAACTAAGCAATATTGCAGAAACAAAATTACCTGGGTGATATCCCTGTGGCATTGACCTATAAATGCTACAACAGAAAACAAATGTACTTGGGGGTTTTATAATTAAGTGGGCTCATATCCTTATGTTGTAGATGGCAAAGAGTAGTCTCAAAACTATGCCTATCTAAGCCTACTCAATATTTTACAGAACCCTATGAAAATGTTAATAGTCAATTTCCTACATCAACTTGTTAGAAAACAGTGGTTTCAAACATAAGAAACTTGTCACTGTAATAGAGCACCTGGGGCTGAGGGACTTTGCTAGACAAAGTCATAAAAATACTGTGATGGGGCCAATTCATGTGGTCTAATCCAGGTGAAATGTCCTGTCTTTCATTAAGGTTTCTCTTTGTCCCCATGAGGATATTGTGCTCTTGTATAGTTGGACCATGCATTGTGCTCTACACCTTTTTCCTGACAAGTATCATATTACAGTTACTTTCAGTATTGTTATTTCTATATTTATTTCACCTTGTGCACAAGAGGGTAAGGAACTTGAAGTCAGGCATAATAAATTATAACTTTTTTTTTTTGAGGCAGAGTCTTGCTCTGTTGCCCTGGGTAGAGTGCAGTGGCATCATCATAGCTCACTACAAACTCAAACTCCTGGGCTCAAGTGGTCCTGCTGCCTCAGCCTCCTGAGTGGCTGGGATTACAGGCATGTGCCATGATGTCCAGCTAATTTTTCTAGTTTTAGCAGACATGGGGTCTCACTCTTGCTCAGGCTGGTCTCGAACTCCTAATCTCAAGTAATCTTCTGTCCTCGGCCTTCCCTCTGGGAAGAGATTACAGGCGTGAGCCATCATGCCCAGCCATAAATTATAAATGTTATTTGTTTCTGGCCTCTTTGATGCCTACTTTAGAGACCATGCTCCACCTCTCCCTCCATGCATTCACACAACTGTGCACACATAGGTATATATATGTAGCTTGGATCTCAGTAGTAGTTATTAGCTTTGTTAAACTCATACTATTTCAGTTTAGCAAACGCATTTCATAACACCTATTCTGCCCGTCGGTACCCATGCTATTCTCTGTTTCCCCTTCTGAAACCAATTTCTTAGAATGTAAGAGCTTTCATATAAATATCAGCAAGGACATGTTCAATTTCCATAGCCATATGGACTATGAGTCCACACAAACAGTACAATAAAACCAAGCTCAGGAAAGAATTTTCTCAAGGAAAAAAAATCACACTAGCTTTTGCTGCTGTTTTAGAGTCAGAAATTCTCGTGTTTTAAATTTCAGATGAATTAAGGGTAAAGGATAATGAAATGATGTACATTTTTAAAAATGCTCACCATTTAATGTGACACAGCAAAGAGAAATGGAAAAATTTTCTTGGACTCAGGATGTCTTAATATTCCCCTCTATTCCTCATATTTGCCATATTTTTAAGACACTTTTTTCAATTGCTAAACCATCTAAATTTGAACTAACTCTGACACATTGTAGATTAAACTATTAATAAAAAATGTTTTTTGAAAGATACCAACAAATTTAAAGTTATAGGTAATCCAATAATTATTAAAAATTAAAGAGGTTATAGCTATTTTTGTTTTCCTTCCATTTCTCCCTTGATTTCTATTCTCTCTAAATTTGGGATCTGTTTGTTCTCTCCCCCTTCTTCTCTTGATCCCTTTCTTTCTCTCTGCCTTGTTTATCTCTTTCCCTGTCTCATCAATAACAACAACAACAACAAAAAACACAGTTTAGCTTTGTTTTAAATTAGACTATCAATTAGGTTCTTCCTAAGTGTTTTACATTTTTCCATTGCCTTGCTTCAAATTCCAACACTTGGAATTTTTCAGTAGTTCAATAACAGCTAAAGGGAAGCAGAATTGCGAATCAGACATTATTTTAATTGACTTTCATTTCTAGTAGATGAAAGAGTTATATTTTGTCAATGGCATGACAAAATAATAGTCATGTATTTTATAAATCCATTTCTTAAGTTGACCAATCAATGAAGGAGTAAATCAACAGTCATTTACTGACTTCATACTATATGCCAGACATTGGTAAGACTAAACATAACCACTGCCCTAGACAATTTTATGATCTAGTAGGGGACACTGAAGAGTAAGAGGGTATTTTTTAAATGATAGTAAAAGGTACAGAGTATAACCAGGTGCAATGCAGGTGTAGGCTGGGAAGGTGAAAGTGAAAAAAATTCTTGAGAGATTAGAAAAGTTTTCAAGAGGAAGTGACTAAAACTGTTTTAAACTCTAAGAGCACATCTGCCCCAACTCACATATAAAAAAATGCATCCCAAATGCAGAAAAAGGAGGTGATAATATTTAGAGACTCTCATGAGTTTAGTCTTAGATGTCACAGAACAAAGACCTTCAAATTAAGGAGAAAAAGTCCTTAACGTATTAACTTCCATGTGACTTGTATTTAACTCAGGCTAGTTTTGTGCCTGGGGACTCGTGAAGCATATGTAACTCACAAGTCAGAACTATCAGAACTGTCCCCACTGTCTCCACTAGAACAGTACTCCTCTGAATCGTCACTAAATAGATCAACATCTTCATCCCTCACATCCAAAACTTCGTTCACCATTTCCTCCAACAATTCCTTATGCTCATTTTCTCTAGACATTTTCTCTTGAGAATGAAAAATGCAAAATAAAGTTGTGTGATGATGACAGCTCTGGTCACCGAAGCTATACTAAAGTGAAAGTGGTGGATAAGCGGGAAGGTCCATAGCATGCCTGTGCACTGTGAAATCCCTGCTCCTTGTTTTCACAGTCAATCAGCACGTCTCCCCCACCTCCTGTTGCCTTGCTCCAGCCGTCCCCCAAAATGTGACACATGTGCTGGACTGTGTCTCTGATTACCATAACTTCCAATTGCACATGTCCCCTTGAATGTTTGCCTGGTGGCTCTTTGAACAAAATCCTTTTGATAATATGCAGCGATGTGCCATTGTTGCACATACTTAGTAGGTATGATTCAGAGGCCATCATCCAGAACCACCCAAGGTCCAGTCCAGACACAACTAAATACCTGTGGAATAACAAAAGACTCAATTCTCAGAAACAAATTCAATAAGTATGGTGAGAGTCACATACAATTCACATGGTGTGCAGTGTAAAAATTGATTCTAGTGCCGTATGAGTTCCATATAACTCACAGAATACAATAAAAATAACAAATTTTTCATTAAATTAGAAAGATCATTTTGTTTTTTAAGGTTTTATTCCATTTTCAAAATAAAACACTGTGGCCCCAAGGGAAATTTTTTTTTCTAGTGTATCAGTCAATGTGTTAAAGAGCTATGAAAGGTGGTTAATCTGCTAATTAGCATTTCAAAGAACAGTGATAAAATGAATTCCACATATAGGATCTGTGAAAACCAGAGCTTCAAATACTGCTTACAAGGTCTTCCTCTGTTCTCTTTGAGGCTGCTCAGAGGTCTATTGGAAAAAATGGCTTCTCTGCCCTCAGAGAAGCATGGCTCCTGTACCTTCCAGGAAGGTACTTTGCTCTGATATGTTTCAATTTCACAAAGTACAAATAAAAATCATGGTCAAATTGGAACCTTATGTATAATTCTGAGAAAAAAATGACTTCAGTGCAGAATATCAAAGGAAGTAAATATTTTTTTCAAAAATTAAAATAGAGTGACATGAGTACAAACGGTAAAATAATGAACTCTGGAAATCCTCTCATCCATAAAAGCAACGAGAATACTAACGTAAATGGTCAGAATCAACATTTTCAAAACTCCATACACTAACCAAAGGCTTGTAAAAATCTAGGGAGTGTTTATTAAAGAAATATGGTTGAAGCTAAGTAAGAAGAGTGAGTTTAATGGCATTCTAACTTACCCGATTCCCGTGCCGTCATTCCTCAGCTCCAGAGTAGAATGAAAACCAATAGCCTGAAATCATAGTGAATACCAGCAGCCTGGAAGCTACTGAAAAGGAAAGTTTCTTCTAAAACTCATTTCCAAAGATTTGTAATTATTCAATGTTACTCTATGAATTAGTATTAAACGTGTTTTGGGGACAGGATCTGTCTTAAGAGTTTTATAGAGCTTTGCCCTGAAAGAATATCTGAACGTGTTGGTTTGCATTTCGAATGCTGTTACACTGGAAGGGCGTCTCCGAAAGGCAGTAGCGGCTGTATCCCATGAGGCGCCGCGTTTCTCAGACCTAAAGAATTGGATTCGCTTTGTAAAGCACAAGTGAATCTGTTAAAAACTATGGGCTGAGAGCTGACGATGGAGTGCCCTCCGGAACAAACAGCTTCCC
>CAUYSK010107388.1:0-26314 GCA_963575035.1 Avahi laniger | reverse complement strand
GTTTCTGTTCATTTCCTTTGCCCATTTGTTGATGGGGTTCTTTAATGTACGATGAGTGAAATAGAACCTACGAGAAGGTGTATCAGGCAGCGGCTCTGGGGGATTTGCCATTCCTGAGAGCTTAAGGATCCCAAGTGAGAAATTTTATCCCTTTCTCTTTTATTCCTTTATAGAACATGACTTTAAAAGATTTTTTTCTCGGATACTATGGTGTGTCCCGTCTGTGGCTGGAGTCCCCCAGGCTCTGGTCAGATTTCTTGCCACACCAGACCCCCATACCCATCAACCCGAATCACAGTTAGGGAAGAACTTTCCCCTGCCTTATGTGCATATTTTCTAAGTGGAAAATCATGAGGAAAATTTGCACAATTTGGAGACTATTAAGGAAAAACAGAAATAGTCCGGAGATTAAAAATAAAAGTCTACTGCAGTTAATGAGAAAAAAATATATCTAGCTGGTAAAAAACAAAATCAGCATAAATGCAAAAATTTAAAATAATTAGGAAAACAAATCTAAAAATGTATATAAAAGATAACATTGTTATTGCATTGGGATTTATTTCAGGCATGCAAAATTGCTTCAATTAGAATATCTAACAATGCAATACAATTCACTGCAAGAATACATTAAAGGGAACATTTATATGATCATATTAATAGATGCAGAGAAAACATTAGTTAAAATTCAACTTAAAGCTCCCTGAGTTTTAGCCAAGTGCACGGGCTGCCAGCTAGAAACTGATTTTCCAGCTTTCCTTGCAGCTAGCAGTGGCCATGTGACTACGTTCTTGGCAGTAGACTGTGAGCAGAAATGATGTGACCTCTAGGTAATGGACTGGACTTCCACTTCTTCTCTTCTCTCTCTCCTCTCCTAACTTCTGTTTTACTCAGACCTACCATATGCTCAGACTTGTTCTTAGCTCACCCAAAAATTAGAGCCATAAAATTAGAGCCACTCATGGCATACTTCTTAATTTTCTGTCTTATATTGTCATTAGAGATGTTCTTTATCTGTGCTAATAAATTCTAAGCTTCTTGAAACAGAGTATTACTTGTTCCATCTTTGTGTTCTTTTAGAACCTGACCTAAAATTGAGTGCACAGAAAGTATTTTTTAAATATATATTTAATTGCCATCAATTTTGTTTGCTTGTTCCTGCTGCTAGCTAATGTGGTGCTATTTAATTGAAGTAAATTCTTACCAAGCTAAGAAATTAGGTGCAATTTTGGAAATTTGAATCCATTTAAACCCTCATGTTATAGTTAATTGAAGAAATTTAATAACCATTTGTCTTCCCAGTGGAAGAAAATTAGCCTGAAACTCTTGGAAGCTGAAACTAGAATGTCAGGAGCTCGAAGGGTTTTTTTTGCCGAATTTTCCTGAACTCAACTCTTACATTCTTATGAGACAACAGGCATATAATATAAATCCTTTATTTTTTGGCATTCCTAGACTAAATTGTAAAGAGATCCTGTTTCAATTTAGAGTAGACTTTCATAAATGCTTCGGAATTTGCATGTAAAAAAGAGAAGGTGCTTATATATTTTGAATCAATTAAGCAACAATTATCTCTTGAAACATTACTATTAGTAATGTGACCATCAATAAGTTTTTTGAAGCTCTTTATGCTTGATTTCCTCATCTGAAAAAATAAGGTTTTGAATTAAATGATTGCTGAAACTCTCCCAGTTGTAAAAGTGCATTTATTTTGTTTTAAAAAACTGCCTTGTCACTGAAAAGTATTCGTATAAAAAATGTAAAGGTTAGTGTTTTTAAATATATTTACTGCTAGAAACTATTTAAACTAGAGGTCCTTAACAGATCAAAGAGTTATGAGTGAATAGGAGCTCCCAGGGGACTTCACCATGTGGTAATGTGTTGGGTATTGCCAGAGGGAGAAGCTGAGACTGAAACAGATGAGGAAGAACAGATCGCAACCTGGTCGTGTGAAACTTTGCGGTACAGAACAAAAGATAGGAGAATAAAAATACACTTAAAATAAATAATACAATATAAATCAACAAATATTTACTGAACACCTACAATATGTCATGTACTTTGTTATATTAGTCAACAAAACAAAGATCCCAGCTCCGATGGAGTCACATGCTCGGTGGGATGATGTTTTTACCTTTTGGAGGACATCCATCACATGGGTCCCCTGAAGCAGGTGAAGAAGAGACAGACACTTGCAATGAGAAATTGGCTGTAGAATTCATGGCAGTTAGTGATAGGAGTGACTATTATAACAGATATGACAGCTGTTTCGCTGAGGGACAAGAATTTAGATAAAAGGTCGCTTGACATGGCATATGCATCGTGCACGTGTTGTGTAGATAATGTAGAAACTTGCCAAGCATGGAAGTATTTATTATGGGAAGGAATGTCCTCAGTGATGACGTGTGATTTCAGGAAAATAGCAAGTTTGCTGGGTAGAGTCTCATGGCTGGCGTCCCAGGTTATGTCATTTTTCTCCTCCACCCTATTAAGCAGCAGCCCCCTTAAGGCACTGCCTAAACCTCAGAAGCAGACGGGCCAACTACAGTTCGGGTGCAGGCCTCAAACGTTTCATTTGCTATATACAGGAGATAGCATGGAATAGTCTAACATGGGACATGTACTTTGTACTGGAGTGATGTTTTAATAGGAAGATCTATTAATACTTGGTGAGTTCTTCAGCCCCATTGTGAGCCACGATCATGCTTTATTTCAATGTGCTTCCTACACAGACCTGTGGACACATAAGTTTTACATCCACAAGACAAACAAAAGCCATAAAGTAAAAAGTGAAGAAAGAACTGCCCCTCCCCATAATCCAACCCACCACTCACCTGGAAGCTGACCTCCCTGGACGAGCTTCAGTCCCTGTCAGGGCCACTACTGACTGATTCAGAGTTGTCCCCGGTGGTGCCTCTGTCCATCTGCTCTGCTAGAGGAGGGCCCAGTGGGGTATTTTCCACATGGCAGGACTCAGTATCATGGAGCCCGAAGGTGTTTTAATCCAAAGGCATCCAGGAATGTGTATGGCATAAATACAGTCTAGAATTATGGAAACCAAACTTAGTAGAAAGTACAATTGGGAGTTTTAATACATCTTAGCTCAGGCTTTCTCAACTGTTTCACAAAACCCATTTACACAAAACAAGATTTTTCTTAACATGTTGCTGTAATAGTCCTATATGAATCAGTGTCCAGTCCCTTTTCATTCTTGAATTATTCCCATTAGCTTTCTTGTGCTCCAAAGAGAGAATAAATTATTAAACAATATGCTAATGTTGAAAGTGTGTGTGTGTGTGTGTGTGTGTGTGTCTCGTGGCAGGTGGGGGATGTGGTGAGGAGGGGGGACTTTCTAATTCATCTCCAGGAGTGAGGGATGCATTACTGCCTTTTTAAAAAAATCTTTTCCCATTCCAGAAAGCCCTGGCATAAAAACCCTATGAGATTTCCCAATTCCATTTAGTTTGGGCCTTTCCTGCTCTAGAATTGCCAAATATTATTGTCTGACAAATCTGTGAACCTGAACTGAGCCAGATAATTAGGGGCCTGGAAGCAGAGTCCAAATGAAGAGGCCAATTCAATAAAATCGGGCCATGAATCCAAGTGGCACAATCACAGCGACCTCATAAGGGCCGGGTGGGTGATTTTGCCAATGCACAAAATCCTCTTGAGCTGAAAGCTCAAAACGGCAAATTTTAAGCAGATATTTTGAATAAAAAATGGTTCAAATAACTTTATAAACAAAGGATGAATAACAACAACAATAATGTCTTACATTTATATAGCACCTGGCATTTTTCAAGTGTATTTATATATACATTTCTATGTGCTTCTAGAGCAGTTTTACATTATGGCATTATGCCATGTAGTGTTTTTTCTGATTTTGGATCATATGATCTATTTTCACAGAACACAAAGGACTTGCTTGGTTCCTTTTGTTTTTATGCAAGAAGCATCAGAAATTGGACACAATTTGAATATATTCAGGACGAAAGATCATACAGTGAAGTGGAAATCCGTGAAATCAGAAGACGTAGGCCCTGTTATTATTACTGTCATTATTAATGATTTTAATTTAGGAGCTGTGCCTTCTTAGGTCAAGTTGCACCTATGAGGTCGGGCCAAGATTAGCCACTGGGGGCCACACGGTTGTTGTTTAGGAAGCCTAGGAAGCCTACATGCTGACCACAAAATCCTACAGACACTGTGGCAAGTCGTGTAGCCACGTGGTTTGTGTATCCAACAGCCCTAAGGGGAGGGAGCTGGTCGTGTCTGCACGTGGGCAGACCTGAGATACATGGGAGAGGACTGTGGACGGGGTTTTTAGCTGAGCGTGCTCAGCTCTGTCTCCCAACTTCATCCTCTCTTGGGAAGAAATGAACAAGGAGGCAGGGAAAAGCTGGATGGATATACTTTATACTTTTTCTTCCTTGGAAGAGATTACAAATTTTCTCCTCCCTGTTGGAAAGAGAAGTGGGAAATATATCAGCAGCATTGCTTTAGCAACGATATTTGGTGACTGAGCACATATGTTTACTTTAGCTGAGCTCATTTTGCTAGATGATCACTAGTTCCTATTAAATAATTTCAATAGTTATGTTTGAATTCATGTTCTACAAGTCATAGCAGGGACCCAGAATCAGTTACTAATACTATGAAATGTTATTTGTCATCGAGCCCTGGATGAGCCAGGCGCTACAGCAGAGTATGTGGGCATTCAACACAATCTGACCCACCATTTCGTTGTCTCCAAAATTCCACCAAGAACATAAATTTTTTTCACACTGCCATTTTGTGTAGGAAATTTATTTTCATGTGATAATGACCTTTGTAGACCTCTGAAAGGGGCTTTCATGTACAGTGTTTCCCAACTTATCAGCATCTCCGTGAGGAAAGAGTTACAAAATGAGATTATATTTCAGATAACAAACTATTTCTCTTCAAAATAGAAATAGGAGTCAAACTTTGTCTTCTAAATTTGCAAATTATTCTTTAATCTTGTGGACCTCACGTAACATTTAGTTTTTTAAAGACAAACAGGTTAAAGCCCATTGCAACATTATTGTTGGGACACACAATTAATACTTTAAGCAGTTTTTCCAAGATGCAGTGAGTGCCATATTCTCGTATGTCTTACAAAACAATATGATATATTATAATTATAAGACACATAAGATATATAGGAAAAGTAGAAAAAAATTGAGCCAAATTTTTGATATAGCCTCAGATTTTTTCTAATTAAAATTATGTTTTTTGCAAGTAAGCAAATGCAACCATTTATTAACATGATACTATAATGTAATGTCTGTTATTTTCTATATTCTATTCAATACACTTGTATTTTTGATGTGTTCCTTTTATTGCTATAACTAATAAGCAAAATATATTGAATGGTCTAGGCAAACTCCATTTTTTTTCTTTCTCTGTTTATTCTGTGATGTTAATCATAAAAAAGGGATTTTTAAAAAATTATTATGCAATATAAATATTCTTTTTTTAAATTTCAAAATATTAAGGGGATACAAATATTTTTGTTACATGGGTACATTGTGTCATGCTGAAGTAAGGGCTTTCAGTATACTCCTCAGAGGGACAGTGTTCATTGTACCAATATGTAAGTTTTTATCCCTCACCCCCCCCACCCTGCCTCCTTTTTAGTTTCCAACGTCCTTTACATCTCTTTGTGCCCATGTGTACCCATTGTTGACTTCCCATTGATTAGTGAGAACATGTGGTGTTTGTTTTTCCATTCCTGAGATACTTCACTTAGGATGATGGTCTCCAGTTCTGTCCAAGTTGCTGCAAAAGACATTATTTCATTCTTTTTTATGGCTGAGTAATACTACATGATGTGTGTGTGTGTGTGTGTGTGTGTGTATCTACACACACACATTTTTCCAAGATGCAGTGAGTGCCATATTCTCGTATGTCTTACAAAACAATATGATATATTATAATTATAAGACACATAAGATATATAGGAAAAGTAGAACACATTAACACATTAACACATTAACACATTTTCTTTATCCACTCAAGAAATGATGAGCCCTTAAATTGATTCCATATCTTTGCAATTGTGAATTGTGCTGCAATAAACATTTGCATGCAGGTGTCTTTTTGATAAATGACTTCTTTTCCTCTGGGTAGATACCCAGTAGTGGGACTGCTGGATTGAATGGTAGGTCTACTTTTAGCTCTTTAAGGAATCTCTGTCCTGTTTTTCATAGGAATTGAATTAGTTTGCCATCCCACCAACAGTGCATAAGCTTTCCTTTTTCTCTTCATCCACACCAGTATCTGTCGTTTTTGACTTTTTAGTAATGGCCATTCTGACAGGGATGAGGTGGTATCTTGTGGTTTTAATTTGCACTTCCCTGGTGATTAGTGATGTTGACCATATTTTCATATGTTTGTTGGCCATTTGTCTGTCTTCTTTTGAAAAACTTCCTTTCATGTCTTTTGCCCACTTTTTGTTGGAGTTGTTTATTTTTTTCTGGCTGATTTGTTTGAGTTCTTTGTTGATTCTGGATATTAGTCCTTTGTCAGATGTATAGTTTGCAAATATTTTCTCCCATTCTATAGGTTGTCTATTCACTTTGTTGATTAATTCCTTTGCTGTGCAGAAACTTTTTAATTTAATTAAGTCACATTTATTTATTTTTGCTGCTGCTATATTTGCCTTAGAATCTTAGTTATGAATTCTTTGGCTAAATCCCTTAAATGACTCTTTCATTTCCAGAAGTTCTGCTGTATTTTTTCTCGGATTATCTATCTCTTTAGTGAATTTTTCATTCATGTCCTAAATTTTTTTGTTTGTTTCTTTGTGTTAGTTTTCAATTTTCTCATTAATCTAAAATTGATCTTATTTGCAATCCATACTCTGAATTCTATATCTAGCATTTGCACAGTTTCCTTTTTGTTGGAGTCAGTTGCTGGAGAGTTGATGCAATCCTTTGGGGGTGTCAAACAACCAAGTACTACGTTGAACCCATGCAGATAAAGTGATGTGTAGTCACTGTATTAGGTATTATAAGTAATTTAGAGATAACTGACCGTATGCAGGAGGATGTGCGTAAGTTATATGCAAATAGTATGCCATTATAAATAGGGACTTGAGCATTTGCAGATTTGGGTATCTGTGGGGTCGGGGAGGGACCTGGAACCAGTCACCCACGGGCAGCAAGTGATGACTGTATATTGTAAATAAATTAAATCTGGCATTAAAGATTTCTCTCAAAGGAAACACGTCCCTGGGTTCTTGCAATCTCCCAGGATAGAAATCAAGAGACATCAGCAGACATTATGGCCAAAAAAAGGTTTATTTAGCTTGTGTATAAAGGAATCAGCACCAAAAAAAAAAAGAAGGACAGAAAAAGAAAAGAAAGAAAGAAAAGTTGGGGGGCTCTCCTGCTCTCCGAGGATAGTGTGGGGATTTGTTTCATGGGCTTTCCTAAAGGAGGCGTTATGTCAAAACTTGTATAGGAAGGGTTTTCCTAGCGCCTGTGCAGTAGCTGACATACCTCTTCATGCATTGTACATAGCATAAGCATTTTAAATTGCCACCCCTGGGCGTGACTTTTGCTATTAAAATGAAGAAAAGGTTACTATAGGTTTGTGCTTAAGCCTTACTGCGCCTGCGGGGGGGCTCCAGGGAAGTCCCCTGACCCTTAGAGCAGGTCAACTGGGTTTTTGCTCTCTTGTTCTTAATCGGGTAAAATTAGGTAAACTGTAATCTCTGGACCATTTTAGAGCAAGAAACTATGTCAAAGCAGGAGACCGATCAGTCAGCCTGTCTCAGGAATTTGATCAAACTTTTGAGACAGAAACACTACCAATCTTGAACAAACTGTTTCAGGAAACAGAAGAGGTACACTTTCAACTCAGTTTATTGCAAGCCTTAACACAACTAATTCTCAGGTTTTAGAAATGAACTCTCAGGGTTAGAACCAAAGTAGCAGAACAAATAACATGTTGGACCAGAGGAGTTCATGCAGGGAGTAATGAGAAATGGCATTGTGGCAAATCTCTGTGGACAAAAGAGTAAAGATGGAGGTATTTAATATAATCCCGATACCAGATGATACCGCGAATGCACTGATGTTTTGTGAAGCTGTGAAACTCAGCCACATCCTCAGAAAATGTTGGGGTGAAACCTCAATTTTATTGAGATTAACATTCCTTTTCCTTGGCTAAAAAGGAGATTTATAGTTATAACAGATACTGTGGTGATAAATTAGTGATGAGAATACAGAAAATACTAAGCAAGTGAAAAACACAAGTGATCGTTGACCTTACTTTTGGTGGAAACAAACACAAAAATTGGGTGAGATAGTAAATGTCAACATATTATTCTATATGACTCGATGCTAAAAATAGTTTCATAGTCATAATAAAGCCATAAAAATTATAAGATATTAAATTAAAAGGATAGGTAAGCAGATGTATGTTTGTGCTCTGTGGGTGTGTGTTTGCATGCAGTTGTTTGTGTTTATTCTTCATTATAGGAAGTGGGTAGATAATATCTTTGTTGGGAAATATTAACAGCAGTATATTAATGTCAAGCTGGATTTATTTTATTTTTTGTAAACATTGAAATTGCTTTTAAAACTATGTACAGGTGTAACTGATGAAATATTGCATTAAAATATCAGTATAATTATGTGATGGCATCTATATATTTATTAAATACTTTCATAACTAGTATATAAGAAGGTATGAATGCATGCACATACTTGCTTAAATAAAACACCAGAGTAATATACAGTAAAATCTAGTCATGGTTATCTGTGGGTAATTTGATTTTTATTTTTGTAGCTTCCATATTTTTTTATTTTTAAAAATTATTTTATTACATGATAAAAATTGTCCATTTGTACATCTAGCCATTAGTAAACATGTGGAAAAAATTAGAAAAAATGATCTGATCAAAATCACCAAATTTTTAACACTTAAATAGTCCATATATGCTTTTCCTTTTCTCCTTTCTCCAGTTTTGCCTCCTAATAGAAAAATCAACGTCAGCTGTCTTATTTCCAATAGCCTCGTGCTGACTTTTTTTTTCTTTTTTTTTTTTTTATTTCAGGGTATTATGAGGGTACAAACATTATGGTTACACTTTATGTCTTTGCCTCACCCAAGCGAGGGTTAGAGGCATGTCTTTCCCCCCTACAATGAGCTTCCAGATTTTTAACAATGGACACATTTCACTTTTGCTAAATCAAAGGGAAATTGTCAGTAAGGTCATTTTAAAAAGAAGAATCAATCAGAGCAGGACTAAAGACAAAAATGATATTGACAGGATACGAACCGTGCCGGGGGCTGCACACCACTAACTGTGTCTGACACACGCGTGCCACTGATCAAGAATCAGCTCCTACCTGTAGAAAGCACGAGTGGCTGCTGGGATCCTTAGCAGAACCACAAAGAGGCGGTTTGATGTTAAAGGCACAGCAGCCTCCTGTCACCTCACAGCAGGAGAGCGCAGGTGGGGCACCCGCTCAGCCTGGGCTAAAAGGAAGAGCATGAGAAAGGAGAGGGGAGCGCAGAGGCGTGTTTTGGCAGACACGAGGAGGAAGTTCCTACTCGTGCTGTGCTGAGAGCTGTCTCTAATCTGTACAGCCGAGTCCTCGATAGAATTCTCAGCCATAAGAGGCTGTATTTATGTTCATTACTGATGATCTCGGAAAACTAAGACCAGTGACTCCGTTCTAAACCCCACCACTTAAGGGTGGTTATGACTTATATGTTTGAGGAGAAAAAAATTAAAGGACTATTTTCAAGTTGGTAAAGCACAAAGTTACCAAGCCCCCTATGACTACAACAAATATTTGTTAACATAATTTTGATACTGTATTTCCCCCCGGAGACATCCTCGGTTATAAGACTAAATATGTTTACAGTATGTATCTTCAAGAAAGGGACTAACCTGGGTGCTGTGGGACCTGAGTGGGGGAGGACAGGCAGGCGTGGACAGCAGCAGGACTAACAGAGCCAGAAGACGCTTAAACTGTAATCAAGGAAAGTCCATTTTGGGGTCCAAAAATGAAAGAGCTCTTGGAAATTTGTTTTAAAAATAACTCTGATCGATAATCTTTCCGATAATCTTTTTATTTCTTTCAAACAAACAAACAAAAGCAATTGATCTTTCTGTAACTCTTAAATAAGATTTCTCGTAATGGAAGCTAGAAACGCCCTCCTTTTCATTTGCTTCTTCTAAAGATGTGATTCTGAAGGGAGAGCAAGAAACTGGTTTTTGTCTCATTTTTATGAAACATTTTCAGTTGAGTGAAATTAACTCGAAAGGTTGTCAAACAACATCTCCAACTGTGACGCTGACTTATATGAGTATGTTGCAAGCTTGACATCTGACACTGAATTCCACCAGTCCCCACACCATTCTCCATTGAAAAAGACAATCTCTGACTGTTTCTTGGAGTGACGGCAAATTCCACTCGGACACCTGCATACCAGATGTGTGTGGCCACACATGCACCCTGCCTGCAGCATTCACCACGAACTGCTCTTTCTTTTTGGCTGAATTGAGAAGTAGAGCCATCCAAAAGCACCACAGCTCTTAAACATTTTTCTCATTATGTTTTTATCTTGTCATTCATATGTTTTCAGTTTTCTTTCTAATTCAATTTTTACATAACAGTTTTGACTCCAAATCCACAAGTCACTTTTTTTCTTTGTTTAAAAAGGATGGAGAACTGGAGAGTAATTGTGGCATGTAATATTTGTTTTTATTTTTAAAATGCAGACAGTGACAATTGGAGGTGTAGCATGCTTCACTTTTCTGTCGGGTCAACCATAGGCAAGAGAACAAATAGAATTTTGAAGTTCTGATGAATATATGCCAAATCTATTGAAAGCATTAGACCATGTCTAGTTTTCAGCATTATTTAATAGAGATAATCATTTTTCATGTTAAATGAGGGGTTGTTCTTTTTCACAGGTCTGTGCTGGAAGGGAAAGTCACTCCACAGATGGACGTTAACAATGGAAAGATTGAAGGGTGACATCATTGGAACTCAGGTCTAATAGTGAAGGCCAGGTGGACACCATAAAGATAAAGTTAATATGATTTGTTTTTGCTACCAATAGGCAAGAAGACGAGAGCAAACACAACTATGTGCAGAAATCCTCTATCAGCTGGCGGTTACTTGCCTGGGTGACCCTAAATGGCTTGCTTAAATCCACCTCGTATATTACCGTGCACATCCATGGTCATTCTTGTATCAAATCAATGTGCTAAGTGTTAAAATGAGCCGTAAATCACATGTCAAATGTATTAGGCAATACTGCTAGGCAAGTCTCTTATAGGTTATGAAGGACTAATTTTAGTGTTATGTAATTTCTTGAGCTTTATTTTAAATATAAATATTAGATGTATTATTAATACAATAACAATAAAAACAGATGCTTATTGGACACAGTTTCAGGCCCTAGTCTAGACACTTTACATGTATTATGTCACTTGACATTCACTAGTCCTAGCTACTTAGGAGGCTGAGATAGGAGGATCGCTTGAGGCCAGGAGTGTGAGACCAGCCTGGACAGCATAGCGAAATCTCATCTCTAAAAAAGAAAAAAGCAATCTTAATAGTGGGGACCACACCTTGAAAACCACTGCTTTAGATTTTTCAGAAGACCCCGTCTGTGGTCTATGGGGAAACCTCCCTTCCTTGGGTGTTTGTCCTCTGATGCTTCCTGTTGTTTCTGTTTCAGCATTTCATTTACCTCCTTCTCCACCCACCCCAAACCTCCTTGACTCGTGCTTTTTGTGCTTAGTTTAGGGGATGTGCTGTCATTCACCTGGTCCAGTCTTACCTTGCGGGCAGAGCACTGGGTAGGGATGCGGAAACCGTCACAGTAGGCCACCTCGGGATAAGATAGCCACAGTCAGATCCTCCCAAATCCAAACTTTTTTATCATATTCACTCCAAATTATTGTGCAAGAAGAGTTTAAGGCTTTCTTCTATTATCCTAGTTTGTCTGTGCCCCAGGGCTCTTCTTGGAATACAGCGAGAATGGCCTTTCAGCTTGGGCAGCTGGCATGAGTGGCCCTCTCTGCTAAATGAGTGTCTTTGAGTTAGAAGAGAGAAAAATTTTTGCCTTCTAGTTACGCTCCTCTGTGAATCCCCAGGGAGAGCCTGCTCCTAGGGAATCTTTGATTTTCTTGGGCTCGGAGACCTCAGTCCTGTCACGGCCTTCACCATACTGATATTGCCTCCTTAGTGACAAAAGGACACAGGAGCTTTTTCCACCCTCTTCTTTTAAGTTCTCTGAGTACAGGCTTGCTGGTCTTCTCTCAGATTCTCAAAAGTATCTGCTCTATCAAAGGCCTTTGGACACGCTAATACTGCTGCTTTGGAACGTTCTCTATTAGACACGTTTACCTGGTTCACTTACGTTAATTTTTTTCATCTCGACTCACACATTCTCAGGGCAGCAGGTCCCGGTCCTGAAAACGTGGTCAGGATCCACTCCTTTACTCTTTCTTTGCTCCTTGTACTTTTCTTCAATGATTTGAGATTATATATTTCAGTGATCATTTAATTTTTGGCTCTTCCCATTAGCTCGTAAAGTCCAGGAAAGCAGGACTCCTGTCTGTGTTTGCTTATTATCGAACCCCTGGGACCTGGAAAAGTGCCTCACAGATGATACTCAACAAAGGTTACTTTGACTGAGGGAACTGTGTTGGGGTTGTGCAGGCGGCATGGAAATCGTGATGCATTTTTTCATTGCATACTTTCGTAAGTGTATGCAAGATCTTAAACTACGTCAGTATACAAGAGAAATACGAGACAAGTACACACATTTAGGACTCGATTCTCGTTAGCAGGTACAGTCTTGTGTCATGATGACAGCTCAGACTGCTCATCTGCTGAGAGGAGTGAACTGTGTTCTCATATCTGCTGGCTCTGGAGTGTCTCTCTTAGACCAATATTCTCCTCAGATTTGTGTGAATTCTATTTTTCCTGTGACTCTTTTCCACCCCCATCTAAGTTACTGGATTTGAGCTGTGGATGTAAGTTCTTTCTTTGCTTCCATGCTTATATGGGGTATTTATCACCAAGACTTTCTCATTGATTTTTCCCAGTTTCTCCATCTGAGCTTAATCTTGCTTCTGGTTTTTCACTGGCATTTCCATCGATAGTTACTTTGCTTCTTGGTCTTGTACCTAACGAGAACATATCCTTCAACTTTCAAAGCTTTCTCAAGAATCTTCTCCTTCCTTGAGGAACACAGAGCAATGTATAATATGTTAGGGTCCAGAGAAGATGATCCTAAAGTTGGTAAAAATCCAACCGTAAAATTAGGTCACAGTGGAGAACAAGACCTTTCAGATTAAACAAATACAACAATTCCCAAGTTGCAAGGGATAATGGCTTCATCCTTATACAACACTTCCTCTGGCCTGTATTGGCGTGCATTGGTGGAATTTATACTGGTCAAGCTTGAAGGCAAGTAATGTTGTAAATTTACTCTTCTTCACCTTATGCAGTGATTTCCCTGGAAGGTTCCCTGGAAGGTTCTTGATTAATGGCTTCACTTGGGGGAATCCAGAAAGAAAGCATCAAAAGACAGAATTGTTCTGGAAAGTGTCACAGTCATACAACTGCCTTCATGGTCACTGAAAGTACAGAAAGGCTGAACTTCTAATGTGCAGTGATTCTGTGGCATTAAAAAATGTTTTAAAAAACTTTTTATAAACTGAATAATCATTATGAAGGGAAAAAAATGCCCCCTTGGCCTCATCAGGTTACTCAACTACCAACTGGACATATGTTGCTACTATGGATGAAACCTCCTGCTTTAAGTGAATGCAAGAATGCCTGGTGGGTGGTAGTGACCATGCTTTTAAAAACAACATTTTTGAATACTTAACTTCATTAAATATAGTCCTTAACCTCTTCTTCTGCATTTTTTCAATTATTAAATATAAAAATAATGAAAAATTTCTATTATTTTAATATTATCTTTGCATTGACACTGATATATCTGAATGTCTGAAACATTTGATGATAAACATCTCCAAATTCATTGATCTAGTTATTAAATAATCTAAATATAACCTTTCAGTCGTCCACCTGAACCTTGAGTAGGGGTTCACAATAATTCATGTGATAAACATATTGCTTTTTTTCCTTAAAATATATGTTAAATATTGGTTTTCTTAGAGAATTTTCTTTTAGCTCATTCTCTTAACTCTTTTGTGACTTTGCATTCCTACGTTCCTGCTTCTTAAAATAAAAATAGAATTTATACCATTTTATAACTTGAGTTTCTTCTTGATGACCTGATATTATAAAGTTGATGTTATTTGCAGGTTATGGAAATTGGTACCTATAATTCAGAGAAAGAATTCTTGTACCAATACGATAGTTCTATTTTCAGAAATATTTATGTGATAAGTTTTAAAGAAAATCCTGCCTTCGGACATCAACAAATATTTTTAGCAGAGATATAAATGTTTCAAAATAGATATGTATGTCTCTCCCCTCTCTTGCTAGACTCAGAGAGGTAGACCAGGGAGTGCTGGGCTGATAGTCATCTTGAACAGTTACAGGTATGTTGGCTCCATGAAATAACTCAGAAAACAGGTAAATTTCTAGAATGAGCAGAGCTTCCAATGTGTCAATACTGGGCTAGATAAACATTATATCAAAAGATCATTTTACTTTGATTGACTAATCATTATATCAAAATATCATACCGTCCTCATCTCCATCCACACACTCCAATCGAGCTCTCTTTATTTTAACCAGGTCCCACAAATGTTGCCAAGTCTCCGCATAAGCCTGTCTGGGGGCAAGAAACTCTGTTCAGAATTACACCGACCAGTTTGACAAGTGTGACATTCCCGAGTGACACAGCCTGGTAAGGACACCGTCGGCATCATCATGGTCACAGCATCTCTGCCATCTACGTTGCCTTTTGTTGTGAACTCCAGCCGTGGCAGAACTAAACCCTCTGACCATGACAAGTACAACAAAATGGATCTCATACACAACTCCATGATGTATATTGATTTTTTTCATTATAAAACTAAAAACAACGGAAATTCCTGTGCTTAGAGCAATGATATATAGTGCCTCTTTGCCCACATTCTTCCCGAGTACCCACTCCTTTGTCCAGAGCCCTGGCTGACCAGTTGGTACTCTGTGATACTCTTTCTTTCCAGCTAAATTAATCGATTAAGGAAGGAACAGATCCCCAATTCAAGTAGATTGATGTATAGGCTAATTTGAGGTAATAAGATTCTCTTGCTCTTAAATACTTAAACTAATAATCAAAGATTAAAGTAAATTGGTGATTTACTAAGACAAGTCAACTTGCAAATGAAAATCGTAGGGGATTAAATACCAAGAACCTTCTTAGAACAACAGCAACAGCAAGTAAGAATAAGAATGGAGCAAAATCTAGAAAAAGGTAGAGATGAGAGATCCTTCAGCTTCAAAGACAAAAGAGGGAGATATGTTCATGTGCGATGACTTTCCTAGTCCAATTAGAGCCAGATGTACTTCCTGAAATTGGGTTCGCCTGTATCTTTTTAATATACTTATTAATATTTTTTTCTTGAATTCTGATGACTTGCTCTCATCGTCATCTGATGATTCCCTGAGATAACCTCCTATAGCCTCTCCCCTTACATTTAAAACAGTAATCTGAAATGAAGGCACATCAATATATCGAACTCTTTGAAAGATGGAAACTTTGAAGAGTATGAAGCTTGGTTTCACATAAATTTTGAAATTAATCAAATCTTTAACAAGTTAATATTTCTTGTTGCATTTAAGTATATATTTTTCTTATTACAAAGTTCTAAAAAGAAAGCATGTTCTAGAGTAGAAAGAAAAAAGTGAGATCATATAAATAATCATTAGAATCATTCATTATTAGGAATTTGTTGACTACCTACTAAACATTGTGTGAGTAGAGTGATGAGTAACTCAGTCTATGCTCAGAAAGTACTCACAGTCTAGTAGGAGTAAGAGAACAGGCAGAGAGGAGTCAGTGCCATGAGAAATCAGAAAACAATGAGACATATTTGATATATATATATATATTTTTGCTAAATCATAATTCACAAATATAGACAAAACTGTACACTCTTACATGAGAGTTTCAGAGAGCTCTAACCAGAAACTCATGGCAAAAGGAGCTTGATAAACAATTTCAGTGGTCACTATCTCCCTCCTCTGTAAACTTAGGAGGTACCTATTACAAAAATAAAATCTACCTTCTTTTAATTTATTCTGTATGCCAAGTAGCTCATGCTATATTAAGCACTTTATGTGCATTAGCTCATTTAATCCTTATAACAGCCTTTAAAGGGATTGATTTTGAATTGAATTTAAAAAAGTGTTTATATTTAAGATGTACAACATGACATTTTGATATTCATATACATAGTGAAATGATTACTATAGTCTAACAAATAACATATCCATCCATCTTCTCACATAGTTCCCTTTTGTGTGTGTGAAAGAGCCCCTGAAATCTACCCTCTTAGCAAATTTCCATACAATACAGAATTATTAACTATAATTATCAAGCTGTACATCAGCTCTCTAGACTTACTCATCCTACATAACTGCAACTTTGTACCATTTGACCTATATCTGCCCATTCCCCTACCTCCTTGCCCCTGGTAAGCACCATTCTACTCTCTGTTTCTATGTACTTGACTTTTTAAATTCCATACTTAAGTAAAATCATGCATTATTTTTCATTCTGGGTCTGGCTTATTTCACTTAGCATAATATCCTCCAGTTTCATCCATGTTTTCATAAATGGCGGGATCTTCTTAAGGCTGAATAATATGCCATTGTTTATGTACACCACCATTCCTCTATCTCTTTATCCATGGACAGCCACTTAGGTTGTCTCCATATCTTGGCTATTGTGAATAACGCTGTCTGAACATGAACATGGGAGTGTGGATATCTCTTTGAGGTACTGATTTAATTTCCTTTGGGCGTATACCCAGAAGAGGAATTACTTTTAAAAAGAAGACATATTTTGCAACTCACAGATGAGGAAACTAAGGTTTAAATTTCTTGCCCAGTAGCACATGACTTCAGAGCCAGCTTAGAGAGTCAGTTCTGGAGTCTTTGTCTCCCTGTCAATACCGATGTTGTGGAATGAAAAAAAAAAAAGGAAACCTTGGAGAAGTCACCCTGAGAAATGACTGAAGAGGATATCAAGCTCTTCGTTGAATGCAGAGCCCGAAGAGATGATGCTTCTCAGCTTGCTCAGGAGAGATGCTGCTCAATTACTAAGCTGTCACAGTCTACAAGATGAGTGTGTTTTATATGAATATTGGCTTAAACTTAGGTAAGTAAGAAATAATTATCTGATAATATTGCTCAGTATCGTAAGTGGAGTCAGAGATGTCCTATTTTCAGAAAACAACAGTTCATAGAATGACATAGTGGAAAAACCAACAGGCTTGATGTTAGTTGCCTCTTTCCAGTTGTGTTGAGTATAGAGAAGTTACTTAATGTTTGTTTTTGGCCTATTTTCATCATGTGCAAAATCAAAAGAACAGAGTAATTGATCTCAAAGATAACTTAGTTCCAGAGGCAGATGGAACTCCATGACCACTCTTGGCAAAGCAGGCCGCTGTGCTGGGCTGACGTTGTATCCCACGCCTCTCAGCGAAGCTCCTCGTGTGTATGAAGACCACATACTGAAAAAGAGCTGAAGAGAAAGGAGTAAGGAATAAACACAAAAATAGGAAGCAGTGTGTTCATAGTGGAAAAATTCCTGAAAGCCTTTTTATGTAGGCGGATTTTAATCCTTTGGTTTTCTTCTTCCAGATGTTCCTAACTTTCTTGTTTGAAAAGCAGTGGTTTGCGTGAGGGAGCTGTTAAAGGGTGCCTTCAGTTTGGAAGCACATTTGATTCTGAAGCAATTTAGGGATGAGACAGAGAGGAAACAGAGGACTCAGTGCTTAACTGTGAAGATTTGTGTTTATGATTTGCTTCTCTGGGCTTTTGACCTTGGTTAGTGTTAGCTAGAAGGCCTTTCCTGATTTTCTCACATCCACCCAGTCTGAGCTTCCTAACCTGTGTACACACAGTGCTTACAACCAACATGGCATATTCCTCTGTGATCTAGCGTTCACATGGACTATCAGTTTGTTTCTGCACTAGGGTGTGAATCCTGAAGGCAGAAAGTACATCTCTTTCATTTTTATCTCCCTCACACGCTGATAACTAAACCAATCATGGGCCAGAGGAAAGTGATAACCATCATTTGTTAAAACCGATTATGACTTCCAGACTGAAACTATGGAGGTGTTCAGTGTCTACTGAAATACATGACCCTCAAATTTATGATCAAAATCCATGTTCCACAAGCGTAGAAGATAGTTGGCATCTTCTGTAGCATATACACCACCAGTGACTAACCAAGTGAGAAATCTAAACATTAAACATTTGCCTCTCTGAGTCCGATGCAGTATTATAGCAATTCTAGACTTCAAAAGCCGATAATGTTATCTAGGTAATGAAAAGGTTCATAAGCCATTCATTTGGACTGAGCATGTCTGTCGATCACATTTGGACCATCCCAGAAACTTTCCAGTTATTTTCTTTTTCAAGTATACTGTATTTTATGATTTGGCAACTGACCTATCGGCTAGTGTGCTGATTTCTATAATAAGTCTTGACCGTGATTACATTTTTGGCTATGACCCACAAAATGTATTTTAAAATCTTGGCACTAGCCATACTTGAGCCAGAATCTCTCCTGTGGTTCATATTGATTAATGAAGTATCAATACAAGAAGTTTAAAAGAATTGAAAATATCTTCCTGCCAAGTATAAAACATGCATTATTCTTTTTTTTCTTCTAATCCAACCACCTGAGAGAAATAGCAAATTGGTCTTAATATAAAAAAATATACTGTTAGTTCATAAACATGTCACCCACTCAAGTAGGAAGTGTTTATTAACTAAGAGTGACTCGGGCAGATTTGACTGTGAATAGCTTCAAAGATGTTAGGTAAACTGTGTATAGTTTGAGAATAGAGATGTTGCATGGTGAATTATTTTTTAATAAGCTATTCACTCAAAGATACATGAATCCATCAGGATCCGCAGAATTATATTTAATGCAAAAGCCTATAAGTAAATTAAAAATAATTTTAAACTTTTTTACACATCTCATATCTTAGGTCTTAAGAATTTCAATTGTGTCACTTCTTGTAAAAAAACAAACTTATTAAAGTTCTTCTAGTTTAGCTTCTTATCAAACATGAAAATTTAAATAAAGTGTAGCCTAATATTAGATAGCACATATACAGGTGAAAGGACACATACATGGAATGAAAATAATAAATGTAAGATTTATCTCTGAATCACTAACAAAAATTTGGTGAGATTTGCCTCTAAACCTTTATTTCCCCTTCCAGCCTATTTTTCATAAGACACTTCTCACTTTCTCTTTCTGCAGACTGTGGAGACTGACTGTTCAAGTATGTGCGTGTGTGTGTGCATAAATATACATATATACACACACACACACACTTACATTAAATTTTTTGGTGCAGAATACAGGATTCCAGTGTAACTTGTTAGCATTGCCTAATGACAGATGTGAGCCTTTATTCATATTTCTTCCTTCATCCTTCTGTCTTCCATCTTCCCTCCCCTTCCTTTCTTTCTTTTAAGATAGTGGAATTTCAAAGTGGATAGACTTGATCTGAATCCTGGCTTTGCCGAGTATGACCTTCTTAACCTTGGGTTGGTTGATTTACCATTTCACACATTAGTTTCCTTATGTGCAAATGGCAGATAAGGTCTTGCAAACAGATTTAAAAGAGTCTGTGGACTTGGGGAAGAAAACATTACGTTTTCATTTTACTGATCTCAAACTGCAATTTAACATTTCTTTCAATTGTGGCTGTGGGGGACAAGTATGTATCAATAGTAGCACTACCTATATCTTTGTTCCCACTAGAAATCATGTTTGGTTTCATATACTAGTATAATTGTTGCAGATATATTGAAATATGATTTTGCTCATTGCTACTCTGAATTCACACAGCCATTAGATCTAATAGACAGTAGCCATTAGATCTACTGCTAGATCTTGCTATTTAATGTATTAATAAATAAGATTATATTTTACTATATTACAAGTTTATTTTAAAAAATATTTTAAAAATGATTTCAGTATAATTAGTCTTTTTTGTAAGCCTCTGAATTTTATTTTATGGGGTTGATAACAATATTTAAGAGGGGATTGAGCTATAGAGTTCTTCAGACTACCAAAGGATTTGTACAAAAAAGAAGTGAAAAGTCCTTACACTAAATAAACCGTAAAGTTTTTTTTTTTTTAATTTCTAAAGGTCAGTGACTGTAGCCCTGTAAGATTTACTCTAAATTAACTAAGTAGAAATTATATTCAACTACAAAATAAGAATTGTACAATTGATAAAAACTGATTTCTACTTCTGACTAAATAAAATAAAAAGACAACTTTTAAAAAGACTGAACTAAACATTCCTTAAAAACATTGTCACTTAGGCCAAGCCGTGCAGATTTCTGAAGGTTTTGATGGCTGTGACTTGGATGATATAAAGTTCCTACCTCTTGATTAAAATCGGTTTCAAATATTAGTTCATTAATAACCTGAGCATTTGTCCAGATTTTGTCTTGCTTTGAATTTCTTGCTCTAAGCACATAGGGAACAATCCAGAACTTTAGCATGTGATTGAATGAGCGAATTACTAAAGAATAAATTGCATTCATATTTTTCAAATGATGAAATAGGCAACAGAAAGAGTAATTGGCAAAACAAATTGAAGTTAAAATTCTGACTTTGGTTCGTTTCTGCCATCAGCAGTGGCTACTATGAGATTTGCAACTCATCATTCCTCCCTAGAAATCATCCGTCTTCAAAGCCTCACGGGACGAACGAGCACGTTCAGCAGGTTTTGATGTAGAGAAAAGGGCAGGCTTTCTAAGAATGTCTGCCTTATAACGGTCATGGTTGTCATCATAAATATGATTAATTGATTTTTTTGTCACCAAGAAGACTTCTAATTCTGAGTCAGGAGTGAAGATGAATAATGGACTCCACCATTCCGCAAAGCTGCAAGTTTGAAGAATACAGGTCTTACAAGGAAAGAAGGAAGTTGGCTGAATTATAAGCAAACTGCAATTTGGCTAATATTGTTTTCCATAAGAACTGCTCGTAAGGCGTTAGCCATGTTTCTCTTTTTGTAGCAAAATCGCATTTCTTTGAAGTGATGATAAATTATTATTCCTTGTCCCATTCACTTCAGTAAGGTGGTGCTGAGTGATTAATAGTGGAAACCTGCGCATTTCAACACACACATTTCCTTTTCTTAGTTCTGCAGGGTTATCATTGGAACTAATTTGTTTTGGTCACAAAGATCCTGCTCTTACCTAATCATTTCTAGCATATTTGATGTAGTTTACTTTGATTAAGACCTTTTAGATTCAAACATTTTAAAAGGACCAAGGTGTGCTTTCTTTATTACTCATACGTGTGAAGGTGCGTTTTGTTAACAGTGAGGCATTTTCACTCATAACGGGTCCTAAGTCATACTGTGTAGGTTTGGAGAGAGAGTTCAACTACATGATTCTAAATTTCACTCACACAATAAATCCTTTCGTACAATTTTACATCTTTTAATACATATTCTGGATGTGAAGTTTAAGTATAATTATGTAGATAAATTTTTTACATATTTAATACCTTAATATTCATGCAACTTTTTTTAGACAAATACAAATGTCAAAAAGAACTGCATTTGATACCACTGAAACTCCTGAAGATGGTACCAGATGTGAAAGAATAACATTTTGTACTTCAAGTACAGAGACATCAACTCCTCAAATGATCTCATTACTTTTAATGTGGTCTGTTGAAATTTTCATGAAAACATGCAACTTTTTAAGCTCGCTGCTCGAATGTCAATTCTGCGATGTAGCAAATGCTAACTCCATTATTTAACTGGCAACCTTCTGAAAATTGGGATTTGCCAACTATTTACTGAAGTTCTTTAAAAATGTATTTAGCCTTAGTACTGCTCACAAAAACATGTTTTTAAAAAATCTCATAAAAATAACAACATGCAGTGGTTTATCTGGCAGACAGCGCTAATGAATATTTCTTTGAAACACTTACGAATACCATGATGCTCTGAAGTTTGTACATTCAGACCTCAAATTAATTCTCTTCATGTTTTCTGTTAGTTTCATTTTGCAGGTGATGTGTTGGGATATTTGCTGGAATATAGGCTTATGCAGGGTTCCAGGAGTAACAAATGTGGGGACAGAGACTGCACGCTTAGTTTGGGCTATGGCAGAAGGACATCATTAATGTATTTGAAGAAGACTTTTCTGTTACTTACATAACTTTGACAATGAAAACAATTATCTGTCCCTTTATTCTCTTATTTTCTTTTTCCTCACTGGCAAGAATTCATAGTTATTTTGGAGATTTTAAAGGACAGTTACAACATCAGAAATAAGTGGATGTTGAGATGCTATGCAGTTGCCCGGTGCTTTTAATTATTTATGGTTTTACTTGCCTTGTCTAGGCAATTCAAATATTGCTAACCTGTGTTGGGTGCTATGTACCAGGCACTAAGTCTTTACATATTTTAATTAATACAATCTTTGAAACATAAGGCAGGCACTATTTTTAGCCTCCTCTATAGATGAGGAAACTGAGGCACAAAATTTAAATCAGGTGCCAGACTATCTATGTGCACAATACAGACGGGCTCGAACCTGTGATCTCTGGCTCCAGCCTGCTCACTGAGGCACCACATTCTACCACCCCTGCCTGGAAACTGGATACATTATTCACATGCAAACTTTTTATCAGACAAAACGATTTGGAGATTTGATCTATGCAGCCAATATTTATGAAACCCAACTGTGTTTATGTCCTATGGCCATTGGGACAAACATTGTTTCCTCCTGATTTGTGTATACTCTGGACAGACAAGAAAGACATACAGAGTTTAAAGCTTGTGCAATAAATTAATGTGTCTTTGTGTTGGACATATTTGTCTCCTCACATCTCAGTGCAGACTGCAGAAGGAGTTCATCTGATTGGATTAAAATTTACCATGAACCCTCTGAGATGAAACTCCTTTACTTGGGTCACATGATTAGGATAGCTATATCATTTATCATCCATACTAGGGTACATTTGTGAGTAAAGGGAGGTACTAAATTTATAATTTTGAAAATTTGATTTACTAAAAAATCATTTTGCCTATTGGTAGATTTAAAAAATAATTTTATTCAGAAACAATTTAAAAAAATGTTTCTGTAATTAAAAATAATATGTATCCGTGTACACTGCATGCAAAAAAACATATTTATATTAGTACATTTTCTTATATTTAAATGTTTCAAGTGGAAGCAGTTCAATATTTTGCTGGAGAATAGTTTTTTCAAGAGTTTTAAGTTTTTCATAAAAATGCCTTCATTATTCTTCCAAGTGGCACATTCTGGTCAATAAATTTGAAATCTGTAGCAAATTTCATTGCTCTTTTTTCCTGTAAATAGATATTTCTAATTGAGAAAATATTCTCTCTAAGGGTGTTATAATCAGGGAAAATTCTGCTAAATAGAGGTTGTAAATCTAATAATATAATGTAAAAATATGTATGGTAAATCTAATAATAAAATATAATAATATATACACATATATATATTCCATTAAGAATATCTTTCTTTTCTTAAAAGATACTTTACAAGACCAATTCATTATCTTGGTTGTCTCTATTCATGATTCATTCATTTGTAACCATAATTGCTGCAATATTTTAGATCTTAATTTTATTTTATTCTGTACAAAATAGAAATTCATCTAGTTAAAAATTAAGTCTCCATCAAAATATTCTTCCTCTGAGTTGAAATATTCCAAAACACAATTATAGAATTTCAAAGTTAAATATAATATACCAGGTGAGCTCATAAATTGTACAGTTGATCTCTTACTTTTGCAGTAAAAATTGTTAAAGTTCCTGTTTTCAAATATGTTTTTTAGTAATTGCAACTTAACAAAAGATTCTAAAGGTAAACTTTTAACACTGCATTTGTTAAATGTTTAAGTTAAAAATTTCTAACTGATTTGAAAAAATTGCAAACAAAATCTAGAGGATTTATTTACAAAAAAGATGAACATCATTTTAGAACACTTAGGTTGATTTACAAAATAGTTCTTCAGAAGCTCATATATTTCTAAAATCCAAATGTTGGCAGAAAGAAAGAAAATGTACACTGCCATACTGATGTATTATAATTAACTCAACTCAACTTTGTCTTAAAAAAATTGTCATTCAGTCATTCTAACTCTGTATATTTGGAACTCTTAGTAAATTTTCTCAGCTACAACTTCTATTTTGATTGGTAGGGTATCTCAGCTTTAGTAGATATGACTATGAATTACATGGTACTACACCCCATCACAAGTTCATTCCCTCCTTCTCTGGTTTCTCAGTGTTGCAGAACATTGTTTTTCCCATGACAGTGTACTCCATCCAAAAGTGAATGTGTATCCTAGCAAAAGTGCATAGCATTTTCTTCAAAATTGAGCATGTTAATTTAATTAATCGTTATTTCAGGTTTTTTAGCTCAACAGGATAATCTTTCAAAATTTTACTTTGACTCTAGAAATTGAATTGAAAACAATTGAACCATCCTTGGACTTAACTAATATTCTATAATAATCGAAGCATCTGAAGGTACTGAGAGAAAGCCGCCATCATTTACGTTTGCGGAGTTCTTCTGTTACTAGAGACGAAGTGTTAGCAGCTATTGCTTCACAGTTCATACCTGTACAGGAAAACCTGGATTAAAGAAATAAGTGAAATTAACTTAGAAAAACTATCATTTAATCTAAATGAAACAAACAATACTACACCAAATGCTATATAACCTTCTTCATCTGCCCATCTTGAATAACTCTTTGGAAACAGTGTTTTAGAACTAACTACTAACTTTTGAAACAGGAACTGATCCTTTTAAAGCAGATTTATAGCTATTGGTTTTCATGTGGTGAATGATAGTGGCATGGTCCCCTGATACATGTTAAATGTCCATAAATTTTTTGTGTGAGTTATGTTTTCATAACCAAACTTTGTGAAAATGGAAATCCCGGTACGTAATATTTTATTAACTATGTCCCTCTTTTCTGAGACTGTTACTGCTGAGACATTTCATGACCAAAAAATGTTACTAAACAAAAGTAACTAAGTATCTGTAGATGACATCGTAAGTAAATGACAACTCTGCTCTCCTAGGCGTGCTCAGATTACTCTCTATTTGCTATATCGGCTTGCCTTACTCACTTCACAAACCCCCTTACCCTGATTTTTTGCATTTTTCACTCACTCGATGGACTGGCAGCTTGGCACTTCCGCGGGTCTAATGGCACAGCTGTGTACACCCTTAAATACTTCTCCCAGTCACTTAATCAGCGACTGCCCTATAATGCTCATCTGCAAAGAGAAGTGTTAATTATATTATGTTGCATATCAAAAGGGTTGGAAAATAAGAGATTTATTTATGATCGTTTTGAGATTTAACTGTGCTAAAGAGATAGCTTTTCCCTGCTAAACAAGAACTTGTAGAAGGTGGATGGGCAAAGTGAAAGTCCTGGCTTATTTATTTATTGTAAGTTTTCTTTCATTTCAGAATATTATGGGGGTACAAATGTTTTCGTTACATAAATTGCTTTTGTACTGTTTGAGTCAAATATACAAGTGTGCCCGTCCCCCAGATAGTGTGCACTGTACCCGTTAAGTGGGAATTTATCCATTCCCTCCTCCCCACCCACCTACTGGATTTCTGATGATTGTTACTTCCATATGTGCACGTAAGTGTTGATCAATTAGTTCCAATTTAATGGTGAGTACATGTGGTGCTTGTTTTTCCATTCTTGTGATACTTCACTTAGAAGAATGGACTCCAGCTCCATCCAGGACAATATAAGAGGTGATAGATCACCATTTTTTATGGCTAAGTAGTACTTCATGGTATACATATACTGCATTTTATTAATCCACTCATGTACTGATGGGCACTTGGATCGTTTCCACATCTTTGCAATTGTGAGCTGTGCTGCCATAAACATTCAAGTGCAGGTGTCTTTTTTATAGAATGTCTTTTTCCTTTGGGTAAATACCATCCCGGCTTATTTTAATGCAGTTTTAATAATAATAACTTGTTAAAAAATTTAAAAACCCTGGAGAAATGCTAAACTGATAGAACGTTGGGACAATAGTCGTAAACTAGGACTTTCCCAG
>CAUYSK010107387.1:0-55803 GCA_963575035.1 Avahi laniger | reverse complement strand
AGACAGAAACAGAAAGAGGAAGACAGATGGAAAGAGAAGTATTCAAAATCGCCCATCCGTAGATTGTAAACCATTGAAAAACTTCCTTGAACTTTTCTAGCCTTAATAATGTTCTGGGTACTATTTTTTTTTTTTTTTTTTGTGACAGAGTCTCACTCTGTTGCCCTGGCTAGAGTGAGTGCCGTGGCGTTAGCCTAGTTCACAGCAACCTCAAACTCCTGGGCTCAAGCAATCCTGCTGCCTCAGCCTCCTCAGTAGCTGGGACTACAGGCATGTGTCATCATGCCCGGCTAATTTTTTCTATGTATTTTTAGTTGTCCAATTAATTTCTTTCTATTTTTTAGTAGAGACAGTGTCTCGCTCTTGCTCAGGCTGGTCTCGAACTCCTGGGCTCGAACAATCCGCCCGCCTTGGCCTCCCAGAGTGCTAGGATTACAGGCGTGAGCCACCGCGCCCGGCTAGTTAAAACAATTTTTAAAAAGAAAAGTGGGAAGAATCAGTCTACCCAATTTAAAGACTTCTTATATAGCTATAGTAATCAAGATTGTGTGGTATTGGCAGAGGAAGAGACACATAGATCAGTGGGACAGAACAGAAAGCCCAAAAATAGACCCGCAAAGTACTATTTTTAAGAAATGTGCAAAGGCAATTCAATGGAGGAAAGATAGCCTTTTCAACAAATGGTGCTGGAGCAACTGGACATCCACAGGCAAAAAAAATGAACCTTGGTTTAAGTCACACACCTCATATAAAAATTAACTCATAATGGATGACAGAATTAAATTTAAAACATAGAACTATAAAACTTTTAGAAAGAAAAAGAGAAATCTTTGGGATCTCTGGCTTGGCAAAGAGTTCTTAAAAGCACCAAATGCAATTGATTAAAAAAATGGTAAATTTGACTTCATCACGATTTAAAATTGGTGATCTCAAAAGACTCTGTTAACTCACCAAATTACAGTCATCCCTTTGGCATACACAGGGGTTGAGTTCAGGATCCCCACATATACCCAAATCCAAGCATACTCATGTCCCATAGTCAGCCCTCTGTATAGATGGGTTTCACATTCTGAGAATACTATATTTTCAATCTGTGTTTGATTGAAAAAATCCAAGTACAAGTGGATCCGTGAAGTTCAAATTCATGTTGTTCAAGGGTCAATTGTACATTAATTATGTTCAGTTTTGGGCATTTAAATAAAGATGAGGGAGAGGACTGTTAAAAGGATAAAAAGACAAGCTACAAAATTTTTGCAAAACACAGAGAGTAAATATTTGCAACCCACTACACAAAGGACTAGAACCTACAACATATAAAGAACTCTGAAAACTCAGCAGTTAAAAAAAACCAGAAAAGATAAAAGACATGAATAGATATTTTACCAAAGAGGATATACACTGGCAAATAAGCACATGACCATTAGCCATTAGGTAAATGCTAATTAAAACTGAGTCATCAGTACATACCTGCTGTGGACTGCATGTTTGTGTCTCCCCAAAATTCATATGTTGAAATCCTAATCCTCAATGTGATGCTATTAGGAAGTGGGATCTTTGGGAGGTAATTAGGTCATAAGGGTGGAGCCCTCATAAATAGGATTGGTGCCTTTATAAAAGAGACCCAGAGAGCTCTTTAGCCCTCCTGCCAAGTGAGGCTACAATGAGAAGTCAGCAACCTGCAACACAGAAGACAACCCTCACCAGAACCTGAGCATGCTGGCACCCTGATTCAGTCTTCCAGCCTCCAGAACCATGAGAAATAAATTTCTGTTGTTTATCAGCCCCCTGGCTATAGTACTTGTTATAGCAGCCTGAACTAAAACAAAAGCTATCATAATGGCTAAAATAAAAATAGTGACACCACCAAATGCTGCTGAGGATGTAGTAAAGAAACTAGACCTTTCATACACTGTTGGTTGGAATGTAAAATGGTACAATCCCTCTGGAAAACAGTTTGGCAGTTTCTTTAAAAAATCTAAGCAAGAAACTACCATATGACACCCAGCAGTTGTACTCCTGGGCATTTATACTAAAGAAATGAAGACTTACATTCACATAGAAAACTATACACAAATGTTTATAGCAGATTTATTTGTAATAACTAAAACTGGAAACAACCTAGATGTCCTTCAATGGGTGAACAGTTAAACTGGGGTACATGTATACCATGAAATACTAGTCAGCAATAAAAAGAAACAAACTATTGATATATCCAACAACTTGGATGGATCTCCAGAGAGTTATGCTGAATGAAAAAAGCCAATCACAAAAGGTTACATACTGCATGATTCCATTTATATAACATTCAGGAAATAAAATTATAGAAATGGAGAACAGGTTAGTGACTGCCAGGGATTGATGAGGCCTTGTAGCCAAAGGTACAGTGTGGCTATGAAAAGCCAACATGAGGTACCCTTGCAGTCATGGAAATGTTCTTTATCTTGACTGCCTCAACATCAATTTCCTAGTTATGATATTGTACTACAGTTTTGCAAGGTGTTACCATCAGAAAACAGGATAAAGCGTACACGAGGTCTATTGTTTCTCCCAACTGCATGTGAAGTTACAATTATCTAAAAATACAAACTTTAATTTTTACAAAGATGAAAAAAAAACCCAAAATTGACCAAAATCAGAAATAAACCTAACTGATAATATAACCATACATAAAAAAAAAATTTAAGAAATATTTGAACATAGTGCTCTGACTATATTGCCTTTCTAGGATACAGTCTAAAGAGAAAAAAATATGCAAAGAATCTTGAACTTTAGTCATCCGTTCATTGTTTGTAGTGATATTGCTATAAAAAATCCTAAATAATTTTGTGTATAGTTGATGATAGAAGAAAAAAGTAAATACTTTGATATATTGGAAACCAGGGTTTTTAATAACAGTCAATGTAGGCACAAGCATGCAAAGGGGAAACATGAAAGATACACACACAAACACACAAATTTCCTAGATTTGTCCATTGAAAAGTCCTAAGTGCAATAACATCCCAGTAGAAACAAGGACACTCAAAGCCTAGACAATGGTTTCCATACCATTTCTAATGGAAAAGAACCTGAGCTCCTTAGAAAAATAGATGATTGCTGATCTGGGACAGGGAAATTATTAGGTAAGCCTAGGACATCTTGTTGTGCTAGAAAACTGGGAAATACTCAAAAAATGACAGGCTTTGTCAAAAAAACACAGGAGCCAGTTTGAAGAGACCAAATTCAAGACAATTTGAGCACCAAAAAGAATTATGAGGCCAGGTGCTGTGGCTCACACTGTCTCTACAAAATATTTAAAAATTAGCCAGGCATGATGGCTCACACCAGTAGTCCTAGCTACTCAGGAGGCTGAGGTGGGAGGATTGCTTACGCCCAGTAGAGTTTGCGTGTTTGAGAGTTTGAGAGTTACAGTGAGCAGTGATGATGCTACTGCATTCCAGCCTGGGTGACAGAGCAAGATCTTGTCTCTAAAACTTAAACAAAAAAACAATCATGATACTTGATTATAACACATTGAATAAAAAAGAATCAATTTGTCCATAGTAACACTTAAAAAAGGGGGGTATAAGTAGAGAAGAGAAACCTCTTCTTTATAAAAGAACACTACTAAATGGTAAAAGGGATGACAGAATTATAAAAAAAATCACAATTTTGCAACCACCAGTGTAATAACTGATGCATGAAGGGATCTTCAGCCAATACTAAAATTACTAAAAAGTTAAATTTTTAACTAAATGGTTAAAGTTTGTTCGGGAACAGACTTTTCACTCAGCATCACATTATCACCCCACAGATTAGTTATTAAAAACAAAGAAGATTAAAAAAATTTCAGGAAAAAAAGCAAAAAAGTATCTTTATAATGGAATGATTAGGCAGTTATCACCTTCATCTTAGCAATGGTGGAACAACCTGACACTACATGTCTTCTCTTGTGATGCTATAAGAAGGATACAATAACACCTATGTAATAATTTGACAAAAATGTTTAACCTAAATCTAACCACGATGAAACAATGAGGCAAATTTAGAATACGGGACATTCTACAGATAGTTGACCTAGACTCTTCAAAAAATTTCAATGTCATTAAAAAAAAGGTATGATTGTCTTAGCAGGATTAAAGATGACTAACACGATATAACCATGAAATGCAAAATATGAATCTTGATCAAACCCAGGATTTTTTAAAAAGTCATTTTTTAACAATTACAGAAATTGTATGTTAGATTGAATTACTGTTAATTATCTTAGGTATAATATTGCTGTTATATAGAAAAATGTCCTCATTCTTACAAGAGGTGATATGGTTTGAATGTTCGTCCCCTCCAAATTTCATGCTGAAATGTGATCTCCAATGTTGGAGGTGGGGCCTACTAGGAGGTGTTTGGGTCATGGAGGCAGATGCCTTATGAATGGCTCGGTGCCCTCCCCGTTGTAATGAGTGAGTGCTCCCTCTATTCACTCTATTCATTCTCCTGAGAGCTAGTTGTTTATAAAGGAGTCTGACGCCACCTCCTCTTGCTCTTGCTCATTCTCTCGCCATGTAACATGCCTCCTCCTCCTTGCCTTCCACTTTGATTGGAAGCTTGCTGAAGCCCTCACCAGAAGCAGATGCTAGTGCCATGCTTCTTGTATAGCCTGCGGAACCATAAGCCAAATAAACCTCTTTTCTTTATAAATTACTCAATCTCAAATATTCCTTTATAGCAACACAAAACGGACTAAGACAAGAGGCATGCTGATATATTTATGTGTGACACATCGCGATGTCTGCAACTTACTTTTAAATGGGTTGGGGGAAAAAGACTGTGTGAGTATGTGGAAAAGAGAAAGATAAAGCAAATGAGTTCAACAGATAGAATTTTCCATAAAATACCAAATTATTATATTCTGTGTTTTTATTTCACTAAAGGTCTGTTAAAATGAGATAGAGATGTACAGAAGTACATCTATACTATACCAAAACATCAAGTTTTAAATGGACAAATAAGCACTAGGGAGGTTAAAGAATTTGGACTACTGGTGGGAGTACTGTATAGACACAGCTGGAGGGATGTTCTTGTTATACTCGTTGGCACTCCACATATTACACAATTTTGGAAGTGAGCTTACAGAATACTGTCAAAATATCAGAAAATCCAAGAACAAGAGAAAAGTAAAAGAAAAATCCTGTGAATTTGAGTAAAGTAACTTGCAAAGACTACAATTAAGTTTACTTTGCCCAGCATTCTAGCAACCAGAACTCTTCTATTAACTAGGACTGTTCTCAGTTTTCAGGACAAAATCAGTCCTCCAAATGATGACCAAGTATCATCATAGGACCCTGACAAGACTTCTAAAGCTTAAAAGTTAAATATGCTCAGTTTGACTTTAACAGCATAAGTTGTATAATATTCTAATCCTTTGAAACTTGTTAACCCACATTTCATACATATGATAGCTCTCTATTAATTGGTATAGTTGATTAACTAGAACTATCTGTTGCTTAGTAATGGTGGAAAACAGGATGAAGGAGGAGAGTGGGAGCTAGAGCAAAATATAAGTTTTCATGGCAAAAAGTAGACAATTATCACATAGTAACTATTATAAAATAGACTTTTCAACAACGACGGCAATAAAAAAACAATTTCTAAATGTAATAATATTCAAAATATTAATATACATTTTTGTTTTTAAGGGTTTAATAGAACAAATTAGTATAGTTGCAAAGTGAACACAGATTAATCAGGACATCTTAGGAAGGGGGAAGCATTTGGGACTTTGACAATCACAATACTGTGAGGCTGGTGCATATCATCATATTGAAAATGTGGAAACTGGCCAGGTGCGGCAGCGCAGCCTATAATCCCAGCACTTTGGGAGGCTTAGGCGGGAGGATGACCTGAGGCCAGGAGGTCAAGACCAGTCTTGGCAATATAATGAGACCCCCACCTCTACAAAAAATAAAAAATTAGCCAGACTTGGTATAATCCCAGCTACTTGGAAGGCTGAAGCAGGAGGATTGCTTGGGCCCAGGAGTTTGAGGTTGCAGTGAGTTATGATGATGACATGGCACTCTAGCTCAGGCAACAAAGCAAGACCTTATCTCAAAAAAGAAAAACAAAAACATTATTTTTCAGGAAAGTAAATCTTCTACCAGACAACTTTTAATTGTCAAAAACATGTGTTCTATATTGACTTGGAATTAATAACACAATTTCCCTGAAAACATTCTTTCTGTAATCAATGAGATACTATATTATGAGAGAGAAAAAACTCAGATGAGTGAGAGTTTTGTAATGTAGGGAATTATGATAGCATGGCCCTCGAAAGCTATCTGATTCAAATCTCTAAATTCAACAGGCTTGGAGCCAGTATTAATTAATGGTATGTATGCAAATCAACAAAAAGGGCTTGCACCAGTTAGGGATTAGTTGGGGATAAGGTATGTCTAAAGTTTCACATTATTGGAATACTTTTTTTTGCCTCTTTTTAGTTTTTAACTTTATTTTATTCAAATATATATAAATCTTTTAAAAAGCAGTTTTATATAAATGAAAGTATAATAAAGTATAATAAGTAAAAGTATAAAAAGTATAATTTGATATAATTTATATAAATAAAAGTATAATTCCAAAAAGAATTTAAAACAGCTGAAATCATCCTCACTGTACCTTGCACAGAACCAAGAAACCAACAACTTTAGTTGCCAGTTAGTTGATTTGTAAGATTCTGATGTACATTTGCCGTAAGCACCAAGGGGTATTACGTGTGACCTTGGGAAAGGTGCCTAATCTAAAAAATTAGGATAGTAACAGTACCTTCCTCAAAAGGTTGCTGTAAAGTTTAAATGAGCTAATACATGCAAAAAGATGACAACTGTGCCTGTATATAAGCACAACTGCTGAAGCTAATGTGTGTCTATGACTGAAGCACCAGCTGGATAGAAAGATACCTGTCAGCTTTTTCTATCTCCAAAAGAGCTCTGAGGAAGCTCACTCAGAACTTTATTCTATACCTCTCTTCTTAAAATCTGTATCCTCTTACTTCACCCATTAGACAAGGTTAGAATCCCCATTCTTAAAAAAAGCTTCAGCTGACTCTTCAAACAATCAAACTACAAACTACCACAAATTTTCACCATCACACTTCTTAAATATCTTTTCTGTAGCTACTGTTATTGATATGATTGAGATGGCTTTTAGGTCTGTGGTCCCCAACCCCCAACCCACCCCTCCCCATCTCCACTCCCCACTCGCCCACCCTACCCCCTGCCCCCGTCTGTGGAAAAATTGTCTTCCATGAAACCAGTCCCTGGTGCCAAAAAGGTTGGGGACCACTGCTTAGGAAAACCACCTGGCATTTCCCTGGGGAAGTCAGAACTTGATCGTGTGAGTTTCCCTAGAGTTGTATAGAAGTAGGAAAACAGAACAAATAGAATAACACTAAAACCACAATGCTAATTTACCAACAGAAAGAAGTATATTCGCCCTAAGGTCCTGAAAGTTGAATTCTCTAACCAGCTCCTTCTCTTCCTAGAGGAAATCTATAAATAGGAAGTCAAATTATAACCAAATGTTTGCTGGGATAACCTGGCTACAAGGATTGGACATATTTAACCCTCTAGGCAGCATACCACCTTCTCTGAACAGTCCTGAAAAACACTTCCAAATTCTGTCTAACTCCCATTTTTCTATATTTCTATGCTGCCCATCCACCTTCTGCTGTGACAGTCTTTCTTTAGATATGCTAATATCATCTATTAGACTATATCAAGTCCCACTCTTCCTGCTTTCAACCCAAAAGAGACAATCTTTTAAGATGTCTTCTACAGAAAACTGAGCTCATTTATTATGGGATTTTATTAAGCCAACTTTGAGTTCTGCTGATGGCACCTACATTATACCACATACACCCACTCCACCTCACCTGTCACCTGCTAATCACTTTCTCTTCCTTAACCCTCAACTTGAATGTCATTCCCCACTATATTCGGTGACCTCTTTTCTTCAGTTCTCATTCTGCTGGATTTCACTACTGCAATTGATACAATATGCCTCCCATTTCTTAAAAACTTTCCCAATCAGTGGCTTTAATAGAACCGAGCTCTGTTGGTTCTACTCATGAATTTTAAATTGCTCTATAGTACTTATGATGGTTAAGAGTCCAGGTCTAGAATCAAACAGATCCAAATCCAGGCTCTACTCCTTACTTGCTATGCACCCACGGAAAAGTTACTTCTCTAAGATTTGTCCCTCAGCTGTGAAATGGACATAATGACATAATTGGCTATTAAGTGCTCAGCATAATAAGCTTACTCTGGCACAGAGTAATCACTCAATAAATGTTAACTATTATCTCTGTGTCCTAATTTTCAGCATCTAGCACTCTATTCTTTCTACCTTGAAGAATTCACTGCCTCAAATAGCTTTGAATAATCCTACAATTAAGTATATTCCTACAGTCACTGTTGCAAGACTAAACCTTTCACCATCTTTTTCAGTAATAAAGAAAAATCATTATTTGTGTATTTTACCAATATCTAATAATTAATCTGCTGAAAACTGGTTTCATTTTTGTATTCGTTCTTAAAACACTAATTTCCCTTGGCTTCTGCAATATCATACCTTCCACATTTTTCTTCTCTAGCCATCTCTTCTTAGACTTCTCTGTCAGTTTATCCTCCTGTACCCAGACTCTGGTGTCCTAAACAAAAAAGTCTAAGGGTTTTCTTCATTTTTCATGCTATAGTCTCTCCCTTAGAAAACTCATGCTTCATCATGGCTACAACTGCCATCTATAAATAAGTAAATGACTTCCATATTATTAATATCTCTAGCCCAGAACTTTTTCTGAATTTTAGATCCCTATGTCTAACTGCCTACTGACGTCATCATGTGATAAGAAAGGCAGCTTAAAAGCAATAGATCCAAAACTGGATTCATGATCTTCCTCCCAATCCTAGTTCTCCAGTATTTTGTTGCTAATGAATGGCACCACCATGCACCTAAGCTGCATAAGGCAGAATTCTAGAAGTTATCCTTAATAACCTTCATCTTCCTCTGCCTCCATATCTAATCAAGCCTACAGATAATTCACCTCAAATATATCTTTCAAATACACCCACTTATCTCCAACCCCACAAATCTAATTTCTTATTCCTCCTAGATATTCTATCTACTCTAGCCACAAAAATCTACTTTTCAATACCTGGCTATGATTTATTCTTTCCTATCCCTCTTCTCTAGCCAAGCCATGTGTCTTTTTCTCTCTCAAAATTCCTCTTGAAAACCTTCACTCTAATTCAAGCCAGTATCACTCCATACTGGGGAAAAATAAAAGTTACAGATTCAGGGTCATGGTTTATTCAACCCAATCATCTATCTTTGACAGTGATACCAACAGAACATATTATGGTTTTCCTCCCAGATATCATCCTCAAAAATCTGTCACTACTCAAATAAACGATTTCCTTTAATAATGCATTAAGCACTGCATCTGTAAATATATACACACTTTATATGCCTTTTGCTAATATGTATACATTTTTCAGCTTTTTCTATAAGGCTATAAATTTCATAAGTTTAACATCAACCATATAAAATTGAACTTCCTTTGTTTTAAATTTACCTTTTTCAAGTATGAAGGTAATCCTCCCATTTTAGCATTCTCAGATTTGGCTAACAAATTGATAGTTTTCTCACCTATATCATTTGTGATTTTAAAGGAAGTACAAAAATAAATACATCGTGGATCATGCCCTTAGACTCAGCTTAAAGGGCATGGTTGAGCTATATTCATATTTATATTCTTAATTTTCATAATAACGTCTCATAAAGAGAAGGTAGTCAATACAAATTCAACAGAATTAAAGGAATTCTGCTTAGGATTGATACTGTAAACTTCATGAATGCCAGAAAAGAAAGCAGAACTTCTCAAATATATTAACTCTGCTTCTTTTGAAGAAAAATTATATTTGGGCTTAAAAGGTAGAAAGAATTGATGCCCAGTATAGATGAGGAGACTGTAACAGAGCACCTTGCTGCGTTAAATGAAGTCAAGCTCTCCATGAATGGGATCACTGAACTGCTGCCAGTGGAGGAAGTGTGGAAAACCAGAAGGTTGCCAGAGACTGGAAAAGAGCAAATAAACATAGTTCTGATTTTTTAAGAAACAGAAATAACTGCCAACAACGGTCCAGTATACTTGACGTCAAACCTTTTCTAAATTCGGGTTATTTATTTAAGATCGGCCTCTAACCACTTAGAAAAGAAAATGGTAAGCATTTGTGGAATCAACCTGAGTTATACCAGATTAATATCATTTCCTGTCTTTTTAAAAATAGAATATGTGTACAGATAAGTCATAGATCAAAAAGCAGTAAAAATAATATGTTGATAGGATTTCAACAAGGTATTTGACCAGGTTCTCATTATACTCAAATACAAGATAAGTATAAGATAAATAATACTACAATTAGGTGGCTAGGTAATTGAACATCCTTAACTAACAAGTGCTCATTAATGAACTGCTATCAATCTGAAGGGTAGTTCTAACAGCAAGGCTCAGAACCCTGTCTGTGGCCTTCTCCTGTTCAGCAATTCTATCAACAACTGGAATGAAGATGTACTGTACTACTGTTGGCATCTAATATGCGGCTGACATGAACCTAGGGGAAATAGCTTATATATATTATGAAAGAGCCAGGATCTAAAAAACATAATAAGGCATAAGAATGGGCTAATTCTAATAAAATGAAATTTAGTAGAAAAAAATCTAAAAGATCGGTACTTTGAGTCCAAAAATATACATGTAACTTTGAGATGGGCGAGCTGTAGCTTAATTACCATATATGTTAAAAAAACAAACAAACAAAAAACAGCTCAATGGCTTTTGTGGACAGCAAGCTGGGTACAATCTAAGGTAGATATCAGAAAAGCTAATGTGATGCTAGCTGCAGCGGTAGTAGCATCTCAAAGATGGGAGGTAGCAATCTTGTTCAACTTTGGACTGTTGGACTGATCAGACCACAGCTGGGATATTGTGTATCTTTCTAGGGGTCACAGTCTTCAAAGGATCATAACCACATTGGCATATATTCAGAACAGAACAATCAGGATGCTTAGCAGCCTGGATACTGGTTCACAAAAGGAAAGGCAAAAGGCAGTAGAGATTTATAAATAAGATAAAACATTGCCTTAAGAGGAAAATGATGGCTATTTTCATTCAGTCATTCAATGAACATTAATATCAAACCTATTTCAAAAGACACTGTGAGAATGGACAGGGATACAAAGAGAAGATAGCCCATGTCTACAAGAAATGCATATGTATATTCAGATATGTATATATGAAGAGTTGAAACAGCCATGATCTAAAAAAGAATTAGATTGTTCTATATGATTTCATAAGGCAGAAATAGGACCAGTGGAAGAAGTTAGAAAGTAACTGATTTCAGCTCCATATAAGGAAGAGTATTTTAAGAGTCAAGGCTAAGGAAGAAAGAAGCTGTCTGAAAAGACTGCAAGGTTCCCATCAGTAATGGTGTACTTAGAGGGGATACTGCAGGAATAAGGCAGGCACTAACCTGGACCATCTTTAATGTTGATTCTAGACATCCCCAGCAAATGGACTCTCACCAGATTCATCCTACTTGTGCACTTCAGCATCCCAGGTTCCCTACAGTTGCTACTTCCAACTCTGTACCCTGTCCCACACTGAAACAATGCTTTATAATTGGGAACTGATCTGAGCACAATAGGAATAATGAGAAATAGGAAGAAACTGAATCATCAGCAGATGGAACACAAAAAATCAATACTGTTCCATGTGCCTTGAATTTGTAAAGAAAATGCAAGGACTCTCTATCCTTTAATTCATCAATTCAATTAAAATATTCATTTATGTTCAATTAATGTAAATAAGGATTTGCTATGCACTGCATCCCTGGTTATGAGCCATTTTTTTCTAACCAACAAAGAAAAAATAATTTTAACTTAAGATCACTTCGAAAATTTGTGTCCTAAATAAGCACTCCAAAACCCTCATCATAAAGTTGTGAGGAAAATAACTTTAGAATATATTTCTTAAAAGGAATGATTCATCGGATACAGTAGGCCAAATACCACAAACTAATCAAATTGTGGAATTCTAATTAAACGACTACTTAAGTTTAATCTATTTAAAAATCACAAGCAGGATAACACCGAGAAAGGGTCTAGACCATTTAGTTCTGGCTTTTATAAATTGGTTTAAGATTATCAAGCCTACTTTCATTCGTTTTATTTTGTAATTTCAAAACAATCTCACATATTGGCTCTAAATGCTGCATCTGGATATTAAAGGAGTTCGCCCTTTCAAACTGTTAATATTAACTTCTTGGAGGCAATCCCTCACACTTCAGAGCTTTCTCAATTTGTGTACAACGAACGAGGGCACAACTCGATTTCCAAGGGCTCTTTCTTTCAAACAGCAGACCAGAATGACAAAAGTGAGAAAGGAAAAGAGGAGCATTTTTAACCACAAGCCCTGAAAAAAGGCTTCCCCAGCCAGTTGTCATCAACTCTTCGGGCTCTCTACCATTTCTCATCACATGCCTGGACGTTTTGGTCAAAAAAGAAAAAGAAAAAAAAATAGATTCCAGCTTTCCTGGGACGAGGAGCTCCCCTTTTGAAGTGGCTAAAGCGAGGCTCCCCTCGGGATTTCATCTCGTTGCCAAGGCAGCGCCAACTCCAGTCGTCCGGCGCGAGGGCAGTTCTGGCGGGCCCGGAGCCCAGGGCGGCCCCAGCCTCCCGCACAGCAGCCCGGTCGAGCCTGGAGCCCCACGGCCACAGAGACCGGGCCGCGACCCCGGACGGCCCCGCGGGCGCCCCAGGACCGCGGCGGAAGGCCGGGAGACGCATCTCTACTTACAGTGACACCATCCTAGGTGACAGCACCAGTGCAGCTTGAAGCACTTGCCATGGCTGTGCGTGGCACAGATGGAGAGCCCGTCGCACGGCTGGAAATCGGGTCTGCGGGCAGCGCAACTCCGCGCCAGGGCCTGAGCCTCGTCTAGTTTCTCGCTCTTCCAACCCCGCTCGGACGCCGGCGCCGCCGCTGAACTCATTTCCTCTCCCTCCGCGCGAAGCTGAGACCAGGAGCCCGGGAAAAGCGGCGTCTGGGAGGGCAGGAAGCCGAGCCGGCTGCAGACGCGGGAGGGCGCGGCGCGGCCCGGGAGTCACGCCAGCGCGCGGCGGCGGCGGGAGCGCGGCGGTCCCAGGCTCTAGGAGGAGCCGCCCCGGGCGCTGCGACCGGGGCTGGGCCTGCCGCCGCCTCCCTCCGTCCGCCGCGGCGCGCGCCGCGCCTCACGCGCACACGCACGCGCACACGCGCGCGCCAGTCGGCCCCGGCCGGCGTCCCTCGGCTAGCTGGGCCTCTCACACACACACGCTGCCTGTGAGCGCGGTCATCGGCGTCCCTTCCCGTCGCAGCGAGTTCGTCCCGCAGGCTCGCTCATTTCTCAGAGATAGACCCGGACTGAGGGCCGTTGTGAACATACACACGCCTCGGCCGCATAGTGTTCACACGACACCCGCTTACACATACGCTTCCCTCCGAGCGAGGCCGTCTCGAGGGCTGCCACACGCTCCGGGACGGCTGTGCACACCGGGTACACGCCCACCCGAACCTCTCCTCTCAGTGGCCTGGCCCAGGCGCATCTCTGGGCGTCGTTTCCTCACAGCGTCTCCCCCAACGCCTCTCACATTGGCCTCGTACACACCTCCCGGAGCGTCGGGGCACAGAGACCCCTGGTAGGCGCGCACACGCCCACACACGCGCGCGCAATCCCCAGGGCTGCCTCCCGCCCGGGAACATCTCAGGTGCCAGCGCCCCGGCCCCGCGCCGCCGGCCGCGACACTCGCAGTCCGCCCCAACCTTGGCGCGGGCTGCAGTTCTCCTCCCCCACTCCCTTCCCCCCTCCAGTTGCGCGGGAAAGCGGCCAAGCTGGGTGCAGAGAGGGGGGTGTGTGTGTGTAGTTTGGTGTGTGATATATGTGTTGTGTGAGTGTTTATAATTATTTGGGATATGTGTGTCGGTACGTGTGTGCAGTGGGCTGTGTTAGGTGCAAACATGATATAGGGGGTGTGGTTGAGTGATGCATGTGACAGGTAAGGGGTGCGTGGCGTGGAGGTACATGCAGTGTGGGTGGTGTGTGTGGCATATGTGTACGTGATGTCGGGGTGGGTATGAATAGTCATGGAGTGTGTCTATGGTGTATGTGTGGTGCGTGTAACTGGCATGATGAGTGTGTGCATGGTGTATATGGGTGGAATCCGGTGTGTGTGGTACATGTGGGTGTGTGTACACACAAACGACTCGTGTTTGCTGAGGACTCCGCCTTTGCGTGTTAATGCCCGCCCTGGCCAGCTGTGTGACTGACCCTGATGGTGGCTGTGGCTTCCCCACACAGTTGGCTGGCATTCTTCCCTCCTGGGGACAAGTTGCTCCAAATAGATTTTCCATGCCAGGCTCTGCTACTAAGAACCGACCCCAGGCTGAATTCAGTGAAGAGAAAACAAACCATTTACTCCCAGGGAGCACTGCTGGGAATTAGTGTTTCCCTGCAACAAGGCCAGAACCCAGCCTTCAACAGAGAACAGGAGGGGACGTTCTCTCCTTATAAACGTTTTTCAGAGCACAGGAAAATGCCTGTAATTACCAAGGTTCAGGGCACAACAAGGCTTTCAGCACAAATGCTATGTGGGGACGTTTTTATGTCCAGGTCCACTTTCTCTTTTACTTTATTCCTTTCCTGATTTGCACTAACAAGGGACTCGTCATGGTTTTGAAATAACCAAATTCATCCTCAAGCACTGAAAATCCTTGCTGCCATAAGTAATCTTTCATAATTTTCCCTTTTATTTAACCTTGGCTTGAGAAAGGAAATGTAATTTGCATATATCTTACTCTAGTGAAATCTTCATTTAGTAGGGGTTGAGGAGAGACTCAATTTGGCAGCAAAGGTATTTTCATGAAAGATCTGAATCAAAATCACAAAACGTGGTTCTCCCATTAACCTAACATTGAAACAGCTGTAAACATAAAGCATCATCTCATTATCTTCCTCCACAATTCCCCCCCCACAAAAAAATCCTAAAGAAATACATTCCTGACATAAAATCTATACATCCCTGCTGTTAATTTCACAGTCTGACCCATCTCAGAATAGCATGAGTAAAAGGTAGAGAAAACTTAATCAAAGAAATCCATACTCCATTACTACTGCAGCAAGCCAACCAAGAATTTTTCAAAGGGGAATTTCCAACTGTTCTACTCTATTTTTCTCCTCCCCCAACCTGTAAACTCACTCTAATACTGTCCGTATCATAGAAGGCCTTATAACAGAATCCTCTCAGTATTTCAGCAACTGATAATTGAACAGGATCTTCCACTAGCTTTTACTCTAGAGTGAACCATGTTATAAGATTCCACTATATATGAAACGTATCATCTCAGCCCGTGAAAAATAAGCATAAGAAAGAATGCAATATAGCACTTTAGCCAGGAGGCAAGGTAAATTACCAAAACATCTCATTTTATGTTAGTCACATGATTTGAAACTAAGAATCCTTTACATTTTTCAATACCATGGAACTCATTTTATCCCCTTTCCCTAAAGATATTATTAACTTCTCCTGTCTTGTATGGAGCAGGAGGAGGTAAGTGCTGGGACCTTTCAAACATGTATGCACAGCTTTCAGGATGTGCTGTTGGGATATAATTTTTAATAGTTCTGTTATGAAAATTTCCAACATCTACAAAAGTAGAGAGACTAGTATAATGAACCCCCATGTACCCATCACCTGGTTTCAATAATTATTAACTCATTTAGAAAATCTTGTTTCATCTATAGCTCCACCCACTCCAGACCCCTACCCTGCCACTGGATTATTTTGAAGTAAATCTCAGACATCAAATAGTTTCATCAATGAATGTTTTGGTATGTATCTGTAAAGGAACTGTTAAAAAACTATAACCCATAATACCACTATCATGTAATAGTATATAATTTTATCATAAATATGAACTTGCCCCATAGCTGCTCACCCACTCTCCACCTCCCCTTTAAGTATGCCCCTCCCTCTGCCTGGAATTTTCTCCTTTCCTCCCCTTCTTCCCTGCCTACCTTTCAGGCTTAAGTGTCACTTCCTCAAAGAAGCTTTCTCTGACCAGTCCAGACTAAGTTATATACACTCTCCCTTCATTTCACTTACCACAATTTTTAACAAATAATTAAGGAAGGAATTATTGAATTAATGTCTTTCTCCATCCTCCTCCCTGCCACAAATGCTCCTTGAGGGCAGGAACATGGCCTCTGTCTTATTCACCACCTTGTTTTCATTACTTAGCACAGACAATAAATAATTGTTGAGGTAGTGAAAATAATTCCATTTCAGATTCCAAAACTCTGGAATAAGTTCATCTTTGACAAATTATTTGCAAATATGTATAAATAATTACTCTTCTTGTAACCACACTCTTAGATAGTCCCCTCCCTCACTGACTCTGAGCTTAGCTATGTGTATTAGTAATCTATTGCTCTGTACCAAATCATGCCCAAATTAAAACAATACGCAGTTTCTGCGGGTCAGGACCCCAGGTGTGACTTAGCTCGGTCCTCCACTTCAAAGTCTCTCACAAGGCTGCAATGAAGGTGTGGGCTGGGCCTGCATTCTCATCTAAGGGTTCAACTGGGGAAGAATCTGCATCCAAGCTCACTCACTGACTGGTTATTGGCAAGATTCAGTTCCTTAAGGAACTGGCCTGAGGGTTCGGTTCCTCACTGTTTGTTGGGCCTCTTCATGGGCCTCTCCATAGGACAGTGGACACATGGCAGCTTGCTTTATCAGAGCAAGCTTGTCTTTAAGAAGAGTCAGAGAGAGCACCACAATCTTTTATAACCTAATCTTGGGGAGTGATAGCCCATCAATTTTGTCATATTCTATTCATTAGAAGCGAGTCTGTAGGTCCAACCCCATGCAAGGGCAAGAGATTATGCAGGGCAGGAAAGCCACAAGACAGAAATCATTGAGAGCCTTTCAGAAGCTGCTTGCTATAGCACATGATTTGCTTAGCCAATGAGAGAACAGCAGAGATGGTATAGTAAAGATTTGCAAAGAGCATGCTTATTGGGATTTGTCCTTTCTTTCTGTGCTTAGAAGCCTGAAATCACCATGTATATAAGCTTGAGCAAGCCTGTTGGAGGAAGAAATGTCCTGTGGAGGAGACCAAAGTGCCCAAGTGGACAAGCAGCCAATCCCCAGCCAATGGCCTCTCAACCACTAGAACTATGAATGAGGCTATAGTAGATCATGCTAGATCCACCAGCTGATCACAGAAGCAAGAGAGAGCCCAGTGTAGATCTGCTGTGCCAGTCCAGAGCAGAGCAGCCACCAGGATGAACCACAGAATCAAGTGCTACATAAAATGGTGGTTGTTTTAAACTGCTAAGTTTTGGGTGGTTTCTTACATAGCAAAAGCTAACTGATATGTCCACCAGTCCTCTCACATTATAGACAAAGTAATTGAGGATTCAAGAGGCTAAGTAACTCACTCAATGTCACAGTACAGCAGACATGGTAGGAAAAGTTCTCTCGGACCTGGAACCATTAGAACAATGCAAATGGTTCAAGTCTAAGCTCTGTCGTTTCCTGGCTGGGAAACCTTGGCAAATCTCATATATTAATACTTTCTGGGCTTCCATTTCTTTATTAACGACAACAACAACAAAAAAAAACCCAGAAGATTCTACAACAGGTCTTTTAATACTCAAAGCTATGACTTGTCTACTTGGTTAAAGAGCTGGGGTTAGAATCCTTTTGGTTCAGATGTCATTTGTGAATAGCCAGATATCCTCATCCTATTGTATTGCACATATTTGTCTAATGCTAATATGTGTTATGTCTATGCACACCAACTCTTCTGAATATTTTGATAAATCGAGTCATTACAATTCAGTTACTTTTTGGTTGCTTGATTGAACCAAGCAACTAATTCCACCATGGTTATAAATAACCTGCTAGTAATTGGTCAATTTGTCATATTAAAGCAATTAGAATGATGAAGTGGATGGAGAAGCTTCCAAATGAGGTGCAACTAAATTAAGAGTCTTATGTGGGGAGGGAGGATGCCTCTTCAGCATTGCCGCAGGCATAATTCAGACCCTCATCATCCCCTCTAGTGTAAAGGAAAGAATAGCAGCTTTGGAATCAGACAGGATGGAATCAAAGCTCAGCTTTACTACCACTGATGGGTGATTTTTGCCAAGGTATTTTAGCCTCATCTCTTAAATCAGCATTATAATTCCTACCTACCTACTTCCTGTGAACACTAAATACAACAATATATGTGAAGAGCCAAGCTCAGTATCTAGCATGTTGCAGATGTTTAATAAATGTTAGTCCCTGTCTTCCCAGCACCTCCAAATGCCTCCATGTCCACAGACTTCCTTTGCTCCAATCCTTCCTTCACGATGCTGAGATCTCTCTAAAGCATAAATCTGATCATTTCACACGTGAGCTTAAAAACCTCTGATGCAGCCAGGTGCAGTGACTCATACCTGTAATGCTAGCACTTTGGGAGGCCAAGGCAGGAGGATCACTTGAGGCCAGGAGTTCAAGAGCAGCCTGAGCAACATAGTGAGACCCCCCGCATCTCTATAAAAAAAAATACTTAAAAGTTAGCTAGGCTAACTGTGGTGTGCACCTGCAGTCCTACCTACTGAGGACACTGAGGCAGGAGGATCTCTTGAGCCCAGGAGTTTGAGGTCGCAGTGAGCAAAGATGACAGCGCTGCACTCTAGCCCAGGCAATGGAATAAGACTCTGTCTCAAAAAAAAAAAAAGAAAACACACACACACAAAAACCTTTGATGCTTCTCACTGCCTACTGGAAAAATGAAGCTCCTTTGCAGGATATAGGAAGCCCTCCCACCTCCTCTCCAGCTATTCTTCCGTGTGCCTCCAAATCTGCAACCTCCCTGGATTATAATTTTGTTTCTTGACGTGTATTAATAATAACTTCTCCTGCCTACCTCTGTGCCTTCCCTCATCCTGTTCTCTTTGCCTTGAACTGCCCATCCCCCTTTATGCATGGGGAATCCTGTCTTTCCTGAAAGTTTTAGCTCAAATACTACTTAAAGCCTTTCCTTAGCTCGCTTCTCTCCTACATGCTTCAGGACTTGCTGTGCCTGTCGCTTCCTACCTCAAGTGGTGAGGCAGACACTGTGTATTCCCAGTGCCTGGCACTGTGTTGGTTGCATAGAGGGCACCCAATAAATAGTTTTGAATGGACACATTAAAAGATATATGACTGAAAACTCACAAGTAGTGTGGGAGGGCAAATCACCTTTCAAATCTTAGACCCTCAGAATGAGGAGATTCCCTTGAAGCCTTTGAAATTAAAAGGAAGCCTGTCTCTAAAAACTGGCTTGTAATTGTACTGAATGTCTTACCTCTATAGGTGACACAGGCTACAAGTACAGGTTCAAAGAGATATTTTAGGCATTGCAAGAATGACAGATCCATAATAGAAAAATATTCATGGTCCCTCCCTAACCTTTTGATATTGCACCATGACGGGTAGCTTTCCTGCAAAATATACCACTGTGCCACCATCGAAGGCAACATAGGAAATTGGATGGATCCCCAGCCAGTCAAAAATAGCATTTCTTAAGTGGTAGAAGTGGTTGATATTTGTGGATCACCTTAATATGATTTTTATAATTTTCCATTCTCTCCCTCAGCTGCTCTTTGAAAGGGACACAGCCATTTTGTGTCAATTTGTTTTATCAACTACAGAAGTATTTTTATATATGAAAATTTTTAGTGAAAAAATTAACCTTTAGAGTAGGTTTCGAACATAGAAGAGAAGGGCAAAAGGGGCCAGTCGTTAACCTGCCAAACAGTCTGGCCCCTGTGGGCCTCAATAAACACCCGCAGTGTTCACGCTTATCTGGACCCATAAGCACTGAGCTTCTCCTGAGTGATGCGATGTGACACTAAGAGAGGCAGGGTCGGGTCGATTTTGTGCTCTTCACGACACAACTCGTCCTTTATGCTCCGACAATCCACACCTACTTCTGGAAGCAATGGACCTCTCATAATTTTGAAACAAGAACACTCTGGTTTCTTTTAATGGTATGATAAAACGCATTCTACCATTTTCATTTTTTAAAAAGTCTTTTTATCTTGATGATTTACAATTAAAATATTTCAGCTTTTAGTTCATTTCAGTAAGCAGATAAAGGCTAAAATGACAGTGGAGAACAATCTGGAACACAATGAGTGACTCATGGATTATAAATGAGGCAGCTGAGGCACCACGTGCCACCCGTGAGATGCTGGGCTGCGGTCAGCACCTCCACCATGCCCAGGGCCCCAAGCACTCAGGCAGCCTCCCGCCCACAATGCTAGGCTCATCTATCAACTTCACAAATAGCTATTCAGTGTCTTCTATGTGCCAGGCCCTGGGCTGGAGACAGAGATAATTTAGAAGGGAAACATAAACCAACCATAAGAAGATAAAAGGTAATTGCTTTGAATGAGGGGTTTAAACAAAGCACAATAGGAGAACAATGGACAAACACATGTCTGCCTGGAGCCATCAAAAAACATCTCCCAGAAAGGATGAGTGGGCACTGGTGATACAGGCAAGCTGGGGTCGGGCTCAATGGGAGAGGGAACAGCATGCATGGCGGTAAGAAAAGCAGAAAGCTGCTCTGCAGGTCTGTTTTGCTTAAAAGTAACGTGGACCTGAAGGAGTAGTCAAACGAGACGGAATTGGTAAGCAGGGGCCAGATCATGAAAAACCAAGCAAAGTTCAGAGTTAGTCCTCTAACCCTGTATTTCTTGGTTCTTTTTTTTTTTTTTTTTTTTTTGATATAGAGTCTCACTGTGTTGCCTGGGCTAGAGTGCTGTGGCGTCAGTCTAGCTCACAGCAACCTCAAACTCCTGGGCTCAAGCAATCCTCCTGGCTCAACCTCCCGAGCAGCTGGCATTACAGGCACATGCCACCACACCCAGCTAATTTTTCTATTGTTAATGGAGACAGGGTCTCACTATTGCTCAGGCTGGTCTCAAACTCCTGACCTCAATCGATCCTCCTGCTTTGGCTTCCCAGTGTGCTAGAATTACAGGCATGAGCCGCCTCGCCCAGCCCATAAACCTATATACTTTTTGTACATCTTTCAGCTAGGAACGCTTTGTTCAATGGAAATACTTATCAGAAAGCATAAATGAAACAGATTTGTAAAGTCCAGCTGCTCCGGTTGAGGCTGATGTGTGTTGGCAGGAAATGCTAGAACCCCATTTGTTTGTAATTCGCCCAACAGCGGAGCAAAAGCCCTGCTCCAAGAGGTGGGAGGTTGTGGCAAGCAGCCTCCAAGATGGGGCCCAGCGATCACCACCTCCCGGTATTGATGCCCTTGTGTTAATTCCCTCCCCTGGAGTATGGGCAGGACTTAGTGACTTCAAAAGCAGTGATGGGAATTGCTCCCAAGATTAGGTTACAAAGAATGTAACTTTGTTGTCTTGGCTTCTCTCTCTCTCAGAGACTTCATTCTGAAGGAAGCCAACTGCCATGTCGTGAGTGGCCCTATCGAGAGGCCCCCAAGAGGCCCCCGAGGTAAGGAACTGACATCTCTGGCCAACAGTGAAGACCTGAGGCCTGCCTTTCTTTAGCTGTGGAAGAGACTAATAAAGGCAATTTTTAGTAGGGTTGTTGTGATTAAATGAGAGAATCATCGTTAAATGCCAAAAGCAGTTTCTGGTACAAAATAAGTGCTTGCGAAGTGGTAGCTGACATTATGATAGTGACGTAATGATGGCCATCCTCTCCCATTGAAGGCGATGTGACTCCAGCACACAGTGAACGTCCTCGTCATTCTGTTCAAGGAGCAGAAGGGTCATCGTGGAGCAGCACCCATGCTAGAACTCTCAGAACTCGGTGTCTAGGAGGGGTGTGTGTATGTGTGTGTGTATCTATCTTTTGGTTGCCGGTACATCAAGTGATGGGAAGTTTAATGTCAGGAGGCACATGGCACAATAAGAGACTACAAAAATAGAGGCATAGTACGTCCAGGCCTGGAGGAAGTGGGTTTGGATCCAAGGCAGCCCTGGAACTGGAGGCAGCAGGAGTTAGTGGAGCTTCACGGTGTACTCCAGAAATGTGATTCTGCTGTTACTCACAGGCTGGTGCCTCACATCACCGACACATTTATTCTTCTTAGTTTGTCTTTTTTTTCTACCTTACACCTTCTCTTTACTCATGGTATCTGCTTCCTTTTGCTTTGACCTTGTAATCCCAACCCTACCTTATTCTTTTCCACTGTCAGTCCTTTCTAATTCAGTTCTTGATATGACCTGCCTTTTCCTCTTCCCTCCCAGTTTAAATTACGAAGAGTGAGAATTTATTTCATCCACCATCTTAGCAGTCCTCTGCAACTGAAGGAAGAAGGAGGAAGGCACGTGATGTAAATAAAGGCCACCTAAACTGCCCCTTTAGCATGAGCTATGGGTGGACAATTTCCCACGGAAGGGCTGTGGCAAGGAGGCATCATTGTAGCCATGCCCCATATGGTGCCCATGTGAGTGTGTGTCCAGTGGAGGCTGGAAGGCTGGCAGTGTCAGGGCACAACAAAAATATTATACTTTTATTTTAAAGGTACAAATGAGGCCGGGCGCTGTGGCTCACGCCTGTAATCCTAGCACTCTGGGAGGCCTAGGCGGGCGGATTGTTTGAGCTCAGGAGTTCCTGACCAGCCTGAGCAAGAGCGAGACCTCGTCTCTACTAAAAATAGAAAGAAATTAATTGGACAACTAAAAATATATAGAAAAAATTAGCCGGGCATGGTGGCGCATGCCTGTAGTCCCAACTACTCGGGAGGCTGAGGCAGTAGGAGCGCTTGAGCCCAGGAGTCTGAGGTTGCTGTGAGCTAGGCTGATGCCACGACACTCACTCTAGCCAGGGCAACAGAGTGAGACTCTATCTCAAAAAAAAAAAAAAAAAGTACAAATGAAATTAGTTGCAGGAAGATGACATGCAGCCAGAACAAAACCAGAAGCTGCTTCTAGGACTCCCTTTCCGCTCCCCCAGCCCAGCCTCAGGTACAAAGAACCATGAATGCAGTTAGCTCCAAACGTAATGTCAATGATGGCTGCACTAGGTTCTTTATATAGCAGTCTGGAAAATGCATCCCTTCGTGTTCTGGCTTCAAAGGGCAAGGATAAGGCTTGCTCTCTTTCTCTGCTACTCACTCCTACTCAGCCAGGGTACATACCCGTGCGGGATTTGGAAGCACTGTTGTTACTCCAGTCCAGAGCAGGACTAGTTCATCTGGGGCGAAATGAGGGCAGGGTCAAGGCTGCTTCTTCCTCACTGCAGCTGGCTTCCCACAGGGAGCTGCTTCCCGGAGAGCTTCCTCTCTACTCCCTGGAGAGAGTGGAGCCGGGTGGCAGCTGTTGTGATTGCCAGGAGGCACAGAGCTCCGGACTACCAGCCCTCCTGGCTTCTCCCATGGGCACCCAAATGCATATGTTCCTTTGAAAGCTGAGGGTGTAAATAGCTATGAAAGTGACTGAGAGGAGAGATTTGTAGATTCATAGACTAACAGGATTGGTTAAGTACACTGCCCCTTTTATTATTCAGGAAAGTGAAGTCACAGAAAGGTGATAAGGTTACTTGTCCAAGGTGATAAAACTACACATTCCACAATCTATTCCTGGTGGAGAAGGAAAGAGAGTCTGTGTTTAGTCATTCTAAGCCCAGGGCTCTTCCTTCTACCCTGGAGATATGAGGAGGAATTGGCTTATGCTTTTATGCATTTTAAATCTTGATTACTCCTTTTCACTGTCTACCCCTTGTTGGTTATTAGGGTGATGTTTTGAGGCCATGCTATACGCAAGGACCGAGCAACATCCTAACCCTACTTGACACTCCCGTCTCCCCTTCCCACTAGGCTCCAAGGAAGCTAAGCATAATGAATAATCATACATTGTAAAACAGGATACCTCTTTATTAAGATGGCCTACGCACCCATACCCTAACGTAGAGCTCTTTGGTGAAAAAGGAAGTGAGGCCTTCTACCTCTTGGGATCTCTCTCACCATATGCAAAGAAAAGGAAGTCTAACAAATAGGGAAACAATACAGCCAGGATTGCACAGCAGGCCTTGGCTTATTTGCTCACTTAAATGAATGTTAGGGAGACAGTAGAAGAGAGAAGATATGAGCTAGGCCTGATCCACCTAGAAATGATACAAAAAGCACAAGAAAGGAGCATATGGGTTCACACAATACAATGTAACCTGTATTATTTACCTGGGGTTGTGTAACAAATCACTCTAAAATTTAATGGCTTACAAGATCATTCATTTATTATCTCCTGCAGTTTCTGTGGGTCAGGATTTCAGACAGGGCATAGCAAAGATGGCTTTTTTCTGCTCCACGGTGTCTGCAGTCTCATTGGCAAGATTCAAAGGCTGAAGATTAGACCTACCCAAAGGAGCATTCCCTCCCCTGTCTGGTGGTTTCTGCACACTAACCTGTGGCCTCTTTATGTGGCTTCCTTAAAACACAGTAAGGGACTGAGAGAAAGCCAAGTGAAAGTCATAACTTTTATAACCCAGCCTTAAAATGCAGGCAGCATGACCTCTATATTTGATTGGTTGGGGCAGTTACAAAGGTCAGCCTAGGTTCAGAGGGAGAGAACAGAGACCCCATCTGATGATGAAAGCATGTCAGCACCACATCCTAAGAAAAGCGTGAGAGATGAGACATTTTTGGAAAATACCATCTGCCACATAGCCCAGTTGATGTCTTGGGCTCTGGCCACTCAGGTTGGAAACTTCTTCATTGAGTAAGGAGCTTGGAAGAAATGTGATCTGAGATAAGCATGGCTGAGAAGAGTGCCTAAAATTTAATTTTTCTCCTAGAACCACACCCTTTCCTACAGATATTCATTTAGAGACTGCTTTCCACTCTCTTTGTAACTTTCTTACCTTGGCCCATCACAAAAATTCAAGTGAACCGTCTGGTTTTGATATTGGGATAGGACTAGGTTGAGGCGTAAGAGCGCACATACGTGGATACTTAAGAAACACCCCTACCCACTCAACCCCCTTCCAAAACAAAAACCTAATGCTTCATTTTACTGTGCCTGAAAAATCCACATGAAAGTTAAATTTGTCTTAAACTATATCAAATGCTAAATTCAAACACAATAGAAATGATACCTTGTTAATAATATATACCTTAATGGAAATTCATGTGGGTTTGAACTGAGGATGAAAGGGGACCCGAGACGGAGCTGAGAGGCTGCTAAGGATAAGGTGGAGGTGAAGGGAAGAGCAGAAAGAGCTGAAGCAATAATTACCTGGAATGTTGCCTGTGTTGCAGTTGACCAAGGGCCAGTTCTTGGAAGCAGTTTATGTGGTTTTCTAACTGTAAACCCATAGTGTCAGCTTGGGGACCGTAGACCCCTTTGCACCCTCACTCAGAGAATAACCCTCAAGACCAAGGCTTCTCTTTTATCTTACCTCTTACCAGAAACGCCTCTTTCCTCCGGGACTCCTGCAGAAGGAACTAGGTCATTCTTACATTCTAATGGAAAGAATAACAGTGGCAAATAACGAACATACTAACGTTTGTTAACAATGTTAACTATGTTACGTGCCAAGGACTGTGTTAAAAGCTCACACCATCTCATACAATTTTCACAAAAATGATCTGTGAGGTGGGTCCTGGTCACCACCCCACTTTACACATGAGGAAGCTGAAGGCACAGAGAAGTTGAATAACTTGTCCAAGGCAGCACAGCTAGTAAGGTTTGAAGCTAGGATTTGAATCCAAGCAGGGTGGCTCCAGAGCCCATGCGCTTAACCATTGCATTATTATGTAGTTATTGGAGGAAAAGATCATTCTGAACACTTTTATTAATAAAAAATAATAAACATAACGAACCAAAACTCTATCTAAAATATTTAGTGGGGAGGAAAAGCAGTGAATCTAGAGTAGGAAAACTGAAATAAGAATATGTATACATAAAATTAAGAACAAAACCAGGTTGGTATATAGAAAAAGTAAAAGTGATTTTTCTACAAAAAACTATTGTTTCAATCAAACAAGAAGAAAGAATATAAACTAATAAGGTTAGAAGTAAGAACATAGCACTTAGTAGATTTAGCATTTGAAAGAATATTATTCCCATATATATAGGTACAAGTAAATTTTGATACCCAAATGTGCACTTGCTTATAAAAATATAAAGCAATGAGATGGATCAAATACTGGAAAAGAAATACAGGAATTTACCCCCAAAAGGTGCCTGGTCCTTAACAGGTTTATGAAAATTTTCCAAACTCTCAAATAACAAAAAAATCCCTGTTATATACACTTTAAATATATGTGAGTATTCGTGTGTGTTGTATGTTACCCAACTCATTTTGTGAAGAGAAAATGATTGATTCCAAAATCTGAATAGGAAAGTGAAATCAAATACATTTATGAACATAAATACTAAGATTTTATCTTATCAAAAGGAAAGAAAGACATTTTATATGTACTATTCATTATACTGTATTCTAGAGACACAAAAATGGTATACAGAAGAAAAATAACATAGTATATCACATTAACGGGTAAAATGAATATATTATATGTATATATAATTATCCAAAGAGGTTTTAATAAGATAGTTATTATAATTCTCAACTCTTCCTGATGAAAATTTTAAAAATCAAATGTTGGTAATTTAGGGATTGCTTTTTGTCTTATGGGATTTACTTTAATAATTCACATACAAATAAAGGCAGATTGCCTGGTCTGTTCAAACCCATTTCTCTTCCATAAGAATATATCCTTTACTCCTGCAGAAGGAATGTATCTATTTTGCAGATGACATGATGGCAGACCAAGAAATCTAAGGAAATCAACTAAAAATTACTGGAAATTGAGTTTAGCAGGACTGATCCTAATTCCTCCAAAACATTTGTATGCATCTATACATACGTGTGTGTGAAATATTGTATTGTATGTATCTTATGTATATGCATGTGTCAGTATATATACTAATATATAACAAGGAAATACAATAAAATGGATTCTATTGTTGCTATTACAACAAAAACAGATTAAACACATAGGGTTGATTTAATCTGTAGCAGAGTTTATTCAGAGAAATTACAGAGAGTGTTGTTAATAAATTAAGTGCTATATCTGATTAGAGAAGTAAATATAATAGCATTTCCTAGCTTAGCATATAGATTTACCAAGTAAAGCCTCAGCAGGTTAATTTCAATTATCTAACAAAATAGGAGTGCAATTCATCAAGTATAATAACAAGAACAATGCCAAAAATACTTATTCAAAAAGACAATCATTACTGAATCACCTTATTGTATATTTTTGGCTGTACTAACTTTTAATATACATTAAAAAGTCATCATTATAAAGGTAATAGAGCATTAAGTTAGAAGTAGAATAAAGTTATTGAATCAGAAAAATAAATGTAACAGATTAATTCAAACTGTAAGAGCTTAACATAGGACAAATCAGAAGGAGTACAGTAAGGAAAGGAATCACTACTAAATGTTATTGGTGTAAAGAAGCATTTACATATATGTACACACACACATATATATGTCTGTGTGTGTATGTGTGTGTGTGTGCCTGCGTGTAGAGAGAGAGAATGAGAGAGAGAGAGAAAATGAGAAATTAAGAGCAGTACACTTTGGAATCAGATAGTCTTTGGCAAGTTCCTTAAAATTCTAAGTCTCTGTTTCTTTACTGGTAAAATGAGACTTATAATACCTATCTTGAGAGTAGTTTTGAAGAATAACTTAGATAATATATGTAAAGCATTTAGCATAATGCCAGGAACATAGTAAACAGTTCTTATCATGAGTCAGAGCATTAAATATAAACTAGAACGAACTGGTTAAATGATCTAGAAATACAAACAGAAAAACATGTTTATCCCAGTGATAGTAAGGAAACAAATTTCTGATCATAGAAGCATGAAGGATATTATCATAGACAAGATAGATGTTCAAAAATGTAAAAAAAAAATAAAACTTTTAAACAAAATAGTTATCGAGAGTAAACACAAATTGCTTAGCTCCTAAATGAGGCAGCTTTGGAAAGAGTGGTGCCAGGCCAGTGGGGCAATAGATTAAAATTCAGAATGGCCTGAAATCTCACTCTCTGTTTGTCAAAGCTCTTCTAGAAGCGTGCCTGGGAAGGAACGTTCTTGGGCCTTCCACATGACCCCACAGGCAGTCGAACCCAGCAAAAGTAGTCCCCCTCCCCATTCTACCATCCCCTTTGGCGTGGTTTGTCCAAAGCCCTGTGGTCCTTCCTCCAGCTTGGGGTCCACAGGGGCTTCTTGTGAGCCAGATGGGTTTGTGGCTCTCTCCAGTCCCTGCCAGATGAGCCATCTCCCTCTGCTCACAGGGTCTGATCATCTGGCACATTTCTAACCAATCACAGACTCCTTCAGCCTGCCCAATGATCCAATGTCCTCTTTACCCCACACCCTACCTGATTAATGCTCATTTCCTCACTGTTTGTGTGTGTGTGTGTGTGTGTGTGCTTTTTTGCTCCACTAATCCCAGATTTCACATCATTCTCACAGCCCCAGCCCAGCCGATACACTCATGCAACACAGTTGATACCTCTCAACCTTTGTGCAGGGACTGCTTCCTTTGGACCACCCTGCCCTCTTCCCTTCCTCATCTGGATAATTACTTTATCTCTTATGACTCAGGTAACTCTGGGAAGCCTTCCTTGACACATCCTAGGTGAACCAAAAGCCCTTCCAAGCATCATGGCAGCCTGTGCATTTCACCTCAACTAGGTTGTAAATTCCTTGTGCGCCAGAGACAGTCACAGCTCTAAGGCATCTTTGTTCCAAGCACAGTGCCTGGCCCGCTGTAGTCCTCAGAAGGCTTTGTGTTGTTTGCTGCCGTCTCTCCCACTGCTGGCCACTAGTTTGGAAATCACTGTCTGTCCTACTGAAACTGCTGTACTAATTCAGGCAGTGATCCTCCGCCCTGACTGTACACTGGCATCTCCTGGGGAGTGAGTAAAAACACCGGTTACCCCTGCCCCACCTAAGGACAAATAAGTCAGAATCACTGGGCGTTGCATTTTTTCAGAACTCCCCAGATTGATTCTCCTGTGCAGCCAGGGCTGAGAGCCAACTTAGGACATTATTCAGAGCCCAACTGAGAGATGAATTTAATTCTAAGTCTGACAAGAGCAGATGAGGCGCACCCCTGCTGACATGGTTGCTATGCAGAGCCCAGGGGAGTCAGGAAGCATCCCAGCTCCCTCCCTGTGCTCCCCCTCCCACACACCCCCCACTCCCTGCCACACCGCTATGCCCATGAGGCTGAATACTTAGTGTGATCACTTTCACGTCTCCTTAAACCCTTGCTCCGGGACCTGGCTCTGAGCCTGCCTCAGCAGTTCCCATGCACCCAAGTCACTCCCTTGCCTTGGCTCCTAATCAGAGGAGTGTGGCACTTACAGTTGTCATTATAGTACCTCAGTGCTCAGGTGCTCCCTCTAGAGTGGAAGAGTAGCATGTTAGCAATGGGAGGATCCAATGTGAACCTGAAAGGTATATAATTTACGGGCCCTCTTTTTAGGGCCCCTCTTTTAGGGCCCTCTTTAAGGAAAAGAGTATAAAAATACAAATCACAAAAAAATTGCTAGGGCCAAGGTCTTAGAAAGGACCCCTGCCAAAGCCCATTCCAAACGCCACATCCTGAATTTTAAGCTTTGGTAGCTTTGGTGTAAATCTGCTTCTGAGAATAATAGGTAGGATTTATTGTGTCAATGTGTATCAGAGATTTTTCATATATAGCTCTACTTCCGACAAACAAGCAAAGATGTATTGTCCTCCTTTTACAAACAAGGAAACTCTGGCCTGTAAAAGCTCGTTGTTTATCCCAGGTTGCACACATGGAACTAGAATTCAAACCCATTTCTGGCTGGTTCTCGAACCCAACTCTTCTGACCACACTAGCAAATTGCAGCATCTATAAAGGTTGTGCACCCCCAAGGGCCTAAGGTTATTACAAGAAGCAGGCAAATTCATACATATACCAAGTATTGTAGGTAGACTGAAAAATTAATGTGACTTGTGTATGTGTGGGCCACTTTTTACATTATGTAGATATTGTTGTAATTAATGAAGTCATGTAAAAGCATAAGAGCTACTTAATGGCTTTAATCACAGTGTCCTTCCTTAATCAACAAATACTAAAGGTACAACTCTTAAATGAGTACCTGCAAAACTTTATGTTAAAAAGGGATCATGGTGCTGGAAAGTGTTGGAATTCCACTGTGTTAACGGTGAAGCGGTACCGCCCACGTTCCCTGAGCCTGTGTGGTGGGCCTCTTTCCACAGGGCTTCAAATTCTCACATAGTGGTCTCTAAAATTTAGGATTACAAGACAATCCATTGGGGTGAAGGAAGAATATATATATTTATTTTTACCACTGCCTTTTAAAATGTCCATGTATATTTATGTTTCATGTGGTACATATTATAGTAAAATATGTATGTGATTTATAAATCAGTACAAGTTGTACAGCATAATAGATAAGAGCATAGGCTCTGGGGTCAGATTGCCCTGGTTAAAATCTTGGGTTTATCTCTGTGTGTCCTTGGGAAAGTAATCTTTCTGTGTTTCCATTTCCTCATCTGTAAAATGGACATAATAACACTGTAATACCTACTGAATAGGGTTACTGTGAGAATGAAATGAGTTGATACATGCAGAATATTTAAAATAGTGCCCTGCAATAGCAGGCACTGTGTTTTGTTCTATGACAAAGACAATGATTTTTATTGTGCATATGTTAAGGTGTAACCATATGTTAAGGTATACTACAGGCGCATCTTCTCTCTGTTTCTCTGTCTCTCTCTCTTTAACCAAAAAAGGGTGTGATTTGAGAAGTTTGGCAATTACCGTTCTAACTATTCCACCAACTACTGTAGAGGCGCAGAAACAAATGACTCCGGGGCATCAGACCAAGACGACTCGCCAAGCTGCCCCTCTGCTTAAGCCAGTCCCTGGCCTTAGGATCTGGGGTAGCCAGGTTGCCTAACTTCACAAGAGGGAACAGAGGGCCCTAATATGCGGGGTTATTTCTCTTTGTGTTTTCCTCTGGCCCAGCTCTGCCCAGGAACAGAAGACAGCCTGGTACACAGAGCCTTCCCTCTGATAACGGGGGGACGGAGGGGCAGAGAAACAAGGCTCCACTCAGCAACTTCCTGCTTCCTACACAGAAGAAGAAAAGGGTCTCTGTGCTGGGGCCACTCCCCTGCCAGCAGCCTAGCAGAACAGCTGCTGATCCCCTGCACGGAGCTCCTGCTAACCCCATGTCCAGGCTGAGGCACTGGGAATATCAGCTGCAGAAAAAAGAAAAAGAGAAGCACTGAGTTTGCTTTTGCTGCCTGCTTTGCTTTCCCCTTTTGCTCTCGCCAGTGACACTCTCATAGTCCGCATCCTCCCCCAGCGCCCAGTGCCCTCAAGCCCAGATGTCTGCTCTTGGGGTTCTTTCAACTTCCCAGATGCTGTCATCCCAGATTCCCTTCTCCCTGAAGGGAGGTCCCTGAAGGACTTTTGGGAAGTCCCAACCCCCACCCCAAGCTCTTCTCTCTCCCTGGGTCTGCCTCTCATTCTCCCAAATAGATTTGTAATTTATGCAAATAAATGTACATGATTAGGCAAATGATTATGTAAATGATGCCTTCCCTTTTCTCATCCCAATTCTGGTAACACTAGGAGAAGGTAACAATAATGATTAAAAGAAAAAAATAGAATCAACATGTAAAAGGTACAGAAGCTGGCATTTAATCTAGAAAAGAAAATGTAATAGGACCGGGCACGATGGCTCACGCCTGTAATCCCAGCATTTTGGGAGGCCCAGGCGGGAGGATCCCTTGAGGTCAGGAGTTCAAGACCAGCCTGAGCAAGAGTCAGACCCCGTCTCTACTAAAAAAAAAAAAAAAAAAGAGAAAGAAATTAGCTGGACAACTAAAAATATATATAAAAAATTAGCTGGGCATGGTGGCGCATACCTATAGTCCCAGCTACTAGGGAGGCTGAGGCAGAAGGATTGCTTGAGCCCAGGAGTTTGAGGTTGCTGTGAGCTAGGCTGACACCACGGCACTCTAGCCTGGGCAACAGAGCGAGACTAACATAAAAGAGGTCATTGACCGTCAAATTTCCATGAAACTTCAACTCTGCAGCAAATTATAGAATCTAACTACCTGTATCCAGCGTGTTTTCCCACAAACTTAGTGGCTTCTAGGAAATGTTAAGTGCACCAATTGCTGTATCTCACACATGGTTCATACTATTACAGTGGAAAAAATTCCTGAATTTACTGTCTAATAGAAAAATGTTTGTGCAGAAAGAATCATAAATCCAACTGTTAAATTATTAGTTTTAAAATTCTTGCCCATATTTTAAAGAATTAATAAAGCTGGCTTTTCATGAACCACAGAAGAATAAGCAATCGGGTTTTGTAAATTGAAGTGGTATTATTATGCTCACTCTTGTAGGTTGAACAAGAGCTACAAGAAAATTATGTATATCTTACATAATTTTTTAAGTCTGGGAAGCCAAGTACATAATGATCACTGGAAGTCTACTTACTAATTTCAAATGCAGTTGCAACTGAAATTCTATCTCCAGTTTCCACCTACTCACATTGCCTATTATTTATGAAACTGACCCACATGCCACCCATATATAAGCTCCAAAAGCCCACAGAACATTTTGTGTAAAGTAATAAAAACAAATATTATTAGAGAACCACTAATGAATTCAGAGATTCTATTCTATCGTTAAGACTAAACCCTCAACTTGGAATTTTTAGAAAAATTTCTCAGCAGCACCATCTGGTGGGGAGTGCGGCAAATACACTCGGTTCTGGGGAATGATTTATTTCAATTGCACTTCATTAAGTTTGTTCTATTTTCCAAAATAGGGTCTACATTATGACATATTCCTGAGGAACAGTTGGGTAACTGAAAATTTAGTGGTATGGCAATACATTTTCTTCAACATCCCAGATTCCAAATATTCTTGCGTTTTAATAACAAATATTCTTGAATTTTGTATTCCTTTTTATGTAATACTATTATCTCAAAAAAGAGACTTTGTAAATTCTATGATGAAATGTAATATGATGTTTAGTTCTTGGTAAGTATTTTTTATGCAAGTTACAAATCAGGAAAAAATTTTTTGGAGCATGTGTTCTATGGGGGGGTGGGTAGACAGGGCAAAAGTTAGGTTATTAATAGAAATTTCATTTTTACATTCCTTATCTTAAGCTTCACTGGATAGTTTTAAGACAGACAATGGATTAGCAATCTTTCCACAGCCTTCCTTCAGTGTTCCTGACATAGCCTGGGCTAATCTCCAGCATGCAGAACACAAGCTGTGATATTTTAGAATGGATAGTCTAAGACAAGGTGTAAATTAAGATTTTTATTTCTTTAACAAATATATTGAGCATCTCCTATGTCCAGGCACTTGTCTAGGTTCCAGATACAACAACAAACAAAACACCCAAAATGCCTGCTTATGAGAAGCTTACATTTTAGAGGGGGGAGGCATAGAAAATAAGCAAACAAAGAAATATGCAACATGTCAGACAGTAGCTGTGCCATAGAGAAAATGCAGGGTCAGAGAGATAGGGAATATTGGGGAAGGGAATGATTGCTATTGTATGTGGAATAGTCAGGAGGCCCTTCTAACAAGATGACATTGAAACAGAAGGAAGGAAGGGAAGGAACAAACTATGTAACAGCTGAGGCAAATGAGTTTCAAATAGAGAGGCTAAGAAGTGCAAAGGCCCTGGGGTGGGAGTTTGCTTGCATATTCAGAGAAACCAAGGAGGCCAGGCTGGCTGGGACAGAATCAATCAAGCAGAGAAACAGATTAGGTCAGACAGGTAGGGGGGCTAGATCATATAGGGCAATGTGGTATTGTAAAGACTCTCATTTTTATACCAGATAAAATGGGAAACCACTGGACTATTTTGAATAGAAGAGTTGCTCTGGCTGTTGTGTCGATACAGCCATCATAAAACAAGGGCTGAGGCAGGCAGTCCAGTTAGGATGCTCTTGCCTCAGGTGAGAGATAATAACAGGTTGGAGCCAGTGATAGCAGAGGAGGCAGTGATAAGTAGTTGTATTGCAAGTATATTTGCAGGTAGAGCCACCAAGATTTGCCGATGGATTAGATGTGGAGAGTGAGATAAAGTGAAAAGTAGGGGATGATGCGAAGGTTTATGTCCTGAGCAAATGGCAGGATGGAGCTGCTATTTACTTACTGAGAATAGGGCAAGTTGCAGGAGAATTCTGTTTCACGGTGGGGGATGGACTTGGGCTGGTGAATATCAAGAGCTCAACCTGAACATGATAAGCCTTAGATATCCATTAGACATCCAAATATAAATGTCAAATAGACAAACATGGGAGAGGTCTAGGGTGAAGGTGGGAATGTAAGAGTTTTCAGTATGTAGATGATATTTAAAGTCTCATGAAACTAACTGAGATCACCAAGAGAGTGCATGTAGATAGAGAAAAGAAGAGGTTCAAGGCCTGGGCCCTGGGCCCTCCAGCATTTAAAGGTGGGGGAGACAGAGAACCTGCAATGGAGAACTAAGAAGGAGGCCAGCGAGGTGGAGGAACTCAAGGGAGTGATGGTGGACCGAGATCAAGCAAAGCAGAAAGCAAAGCAAGCTTTTTAAGAACAAGGAATGATTGATGAGAACCAGGAATTGATCATTGGATTCAGCAATAAAAGTGTCATTGGTGACCTTGGCAGAGGCAATACTGATAGAGTGGTGGAAATAAAAGCTTGACAGGAGTAAGTTCATGAGAGAATTAGAGGAAAGTAGTGGGAAACAATGGGAATAATCAGTATAGAAGTTTTTCTGTGACGAAAAGAAGAGAAAAGAGCTGGTAACTGGAAGGAGAAATGGGATCAAGATTTTTTTAAGATAGGAAAAAAAAAATTTTTTTAATAAAATTTTATTTAAGATGGGAGAAATTACAGGTTGTTTATATACTGATTGGAAAGAAGCCACACAGAGAGAAGTTGATGAAGCACAAGAAAGAGGGGAGAATTGCTGGAGCAGGGTACTTGAGTAGGTGAAAGGAGACGGTATCCAGAATACAGTGGGGGAGCCGGTTTTTGATAGGCACACGGATAGTTTATTTACAGAAACAGGAGGGATGGCAGAATATGTGAGCACAGATGCAGGGAGGTGGTAGATGTGTTGGTGGGCACTTGTGGAAGCTCTTTCCTGATTGCTTCTATTTTCTCAGTGAAGAAAGCAAAGACATCAGCTGAGAAGGAGGATGGAGAAGCTGGCGACGGAATTTGGAAGAATAGGAGGTATGAAAGAGTCATCTAGAAGAATGGGGAGAATGAACGGTCTAAGCAGATGTAGTAGCATGGCCTCCTTGAGGTCAGTGGGCATTAATTTTTTAGTGACCACCTCCTTCTCTGAATTCCAGTACTAATAGTCTACATCTTTCATTTGGCACATGACACATGTTGCATTCTATTGTGCTTTCTCTGTTTTTCAGGGTCCTATCTCCTTTTCCCCCTAATTATACCTCACCTGTTTGCAAAAAAAGGCCTGAGACAACTTACATTCAACAGGGAAATATTTAAAACTACATAACTGGGGGCTTCAGAACAAATGAGAACGCGCGTGTGGTCCGGTGCTGCTGTGACTGTGTGGAGAGATCTAATTCTCTGGCGCAGCGCTATCAAGTCCATGGAGTTCATATACCTACATGAACCCCACAGTTACTTTTTGTTTTATTTCTCAGTTTTATTCAGAATCTGGCTTATGAAGCCATTCAAGAATTTAGGCCAAGAAGATATAAAAATGTGCCGAAAACATTTTGAGGCTAGGGGAGACGCTGTTGCACGCTGTGAATTCCAGAGGACTCAGGGGAAGGATGTGGGGAGTTGAGGAAGATAAAGCATCAGATTAGACGCCATACAGAGTCCAGATGATGAGGGATGAACAGGAGTTTGGGTTTCTTATAGCGAATGACAAAAACAGGGGATAACAGTATGGTGAGAGTGACAAGAGCAACACTGAATGTCTACAAGGCAGAGCTCTGTGTTGGATGCCGTGGCGCACCCACCAGGTTCCCTCCTTCGGAACCAAGGCACTTATTCCCCTGGCTGCCGGGGGTACTGGCTGCTGGGTTAAGATAAGGAGTTGAGTTCCTCCAAGGATACTGACCCTGGCTGAAGGGTGTCCAAGGCCATGCCTCCCTCCCTAGGGGCAACAAATATCCAAAAGAAAGTCAAGGATGGGGTACCAAGGCCCAGCCCCCTCACCTCAATTCAAGATATCTCAGAAGGGCTATCCAAGCCTCCCAGCTCCCCCTGGGTCCAATGAAGCCTCTGCTGCATCTGTATCACAGTTCGCCTCCTCCTTATGCGCAATCCTGCTTTCTTCGCTTCCTTACTGGTGTTGTTCCTAAGAGCATGCACCAGTAGACCTCCTGCATGGAAATCTCTACCTCAAGTCTCTTTCCTGGGGAACCTGGCCTATGGCAGCTGCTAACAGATGTGGTCCAAGGAAACAAACTCTAAAAAGGGATTTTTGGAACTGGATTACCAACCAGCCAACTGGCAAGGAGAACATCATCATCTGTAGTAAGCAGAGTATTGATAACCCTGGCATGCTGTAACTGCAAAAGTTAAAATTTTACCAGTGGAGGAGTTGGGATGGAATACCAGTACAAGGTAATTAGGGCAATATCTCAGGCATTTGAGAAGCTTATAGAAAGCTTTAATTACATGGAGTCAGATGGCTGTTGCTGGGGACTATTGCTGCACTAGAGAAATATAATAAAAGGTGTGAAGGTGGTTAATTACTAATGTAAGATGAACTGTGAACATCATAGGACTTTCCTGGAAGCATATAAAGAGACTCATCTCCTGTAGTTACAGGGGAGAAAAAGCAGAGTGTTAGGCCCAGGACTTAATTGTAAGGAGAGTAGAGTTCCAGAGAAGATTGAATTCTCATGGCAAGTCTACTACGCCAAGGTTAGGGCTTTGATTAAAAAGAAGTAGGACCTTGTGGCTTGGGATGGGAATCTCTGGGCCAATAATTTCAAAATAGCAAATTCTGAGATTCCCCTGAATGCTTTGGGCCTGAAGAAGTGGCCTGCCTCTCCCTGCTAACCCCTGGTGCTCCCCCCTTCCTCAAAGATAATTCAAAGGCTTCTACCTTGCAAGACAGCACATGCCCATATCAGAAAATACACCTACCTCCCTTCTCGGCCCTCAGAACAATAATTAGAGTTAAGTTATAAGACAACCCATCTGGGGAAGTGCTGAGACTACTAAGGGAGAATAGGATTCATATTCTCAAGGAGCTGTAGGATGTGTGGGACTAGACTCTGAGGGTTCTGGATTACAGGAGGCAGAACATAAATTTTGGCAGGTAGAGTTTATCAACATGGAAACTCTTGGAGACTTGCTAATATGTAATACTGCTAGGTTGACTCTTGAAAGCTTGGAGAAAATGGTGCCATGCACTTTAGTGAGCATCAGAACTGCCAGAACTGGCAGAAATGGCATGGCAGACGGTGGAAAAGAGATCCAAAGACCCAGAGAAGTGGCTTCAGTAAGAATATATGGGCAATGGTAAACAGCTTAGACGGTTGCTCAGGGCCTGGAAGGAGAAATATTGCAAGGCAGCGAACAGTGAGAACTGGGGAATTGAGTGATGGATCTATGGGAGTGGGCATGAAATGTGAAGAGCTGTGTGTCACAGGTTAATGACCTCTAGAGAACATTTACCACAGAGGATGAATTAAACAACCAAGTAGATAGAGTGGCCAGGCTAGCTGACGTCAGCCAGTCACTATTGTTGCCCTCCTTAGTGCTGGCAGAGTGGCCCATGGACAGAGTGGGCACCGTTGTAGGAATGGAGGCTACACATGAGCCCAACAGAATGGGCTCCCACTCACCAATGCTGAGCTAGTTGCTAAATGTACAATTTGTAGCCAGAGACCAATGCTGCCCTCCAGATGCTGGTACTCAAGGATACCAACCAACCAGTTGATGGTAAGTTCATTACATCGTAACTTTTCTACTCTGGGAGAACTGGTGATCCATCTTGATTGGAATTGGCACATATTCCAGATATGAGTTTTTCTTTCCTGACTACAGAGTTTCAGCACCATTTTCCAAGGACTTAGAATCTGAACCAGTGACACAAGCCCTCACATAACATTGCATCAGATCAAAGGACACACTTTAGAACAAAAGAGGTACAGAGGTGGGCATATGACCATGAGATCTCCTAGTCCAATCACATACTGCAACACCCAGACGCCACGAGCCTTTCTATTAGAGCAATGGAATATATCTTTGACAATATCTTGCTTGGTATCCTTGAGTACCAACATCTGGAGGGCAGCATTGGTCTCTACAAATTGTACATTTAGCAACTAGATCAGCATTGGTGAGTGGGAGTCCATTCTGTTGGGCTCATGTGTAGCCTCCATTCCTACAACGGTGCCTACCAGTTTTGAGATGACATCCCAAGAAGATGTAGTAGTATCCTCCAGGAAGCAATTTATAGTCTAAATCAATAACCACTATATGGTACTATGTTCCCAATAGATAGAATACAGGGTTATAAAAACTAAAGAGTAGAAGTGGCCCCTCTTATCATCATTTTCAGTGACCTACCTGGGGAATTTCGTTTCTTGTATGAACAACTGACACTCTGTGATCTTGAAGTCCGGGTTCCTAGAGAGGAAATACTTCTATCGGAGATATAGTAAGAATCCCTTCAGCGATAGCTGCCACCCATTCACTTCTGGCTCTTTGTGATAAGGAAGGTAGTCACCATCCTGGCATGAGTAATTAACCCTGATAGTCAGAAGGGGACAGGACTACAGATAAAACATCAGCAAGGTGATATCTTATTGTGGTTTTGATTTGCATTTCCCTGATGAACTTTGAGCATTTTTTCATGTGTTTATCAGCCATTAGTCTATCTTCTTTTGAAAAGCTGCTGTTCATGTCTTTTGCCCACTTTTTTATGGAGTTGCTTGCTTTTTTTCTTGCTGATTTGCTTGAGTTCTTTGTAGATTCTCATTATCAGCCCTTTATCGGATGTTACAGCATGCAAATGTTTTCTCCCATTCTGTAGGTTGTCTATTCGCTTGGCTGTGCAGAGCCTTTTTAACTTAATCAAGTTCCTTTTATTAATTTTTGCTGTTGCTATGATTGCCTTTGGGGTCTTCTTCATAAATTCTTACCTTTTGTAAGAACCTAGGTGGAACTGGAGACCATTCTCTTAAGTGAAGTGTCACAAGAATGGAAAAACAAACACCACATGTACTATTAAATTGGAACTTATCAAGCAACATTCATGTGCACACATAAAAATAAAACTCAATGAAAACCAAGCAGGTGGGGGCGAAGCGGGAGGGGTAAAATCACACCTAATGGGTACAATGCACACTATCTGGTGATGGGCACATTTATAACTTTGACTTCAACTGTACAAAAGCAATTAATGTAGCCAAAACATTTGTACCCCTGTAATAGTATGAAATTTTTTTAAGAAAATCAAAACTTCAGAAACAAAACAAATCAGCAAGGCTATATAGAAAACTTGAGTAACATTAACAACCTTGATCTAATAGTAGAATTCTATACTCATCAAATAGAGAACACACATTCTTTTCTAGCACATAGAATACTTACAAAAGTTGATGGCATGTGAAACCAAAAGAAGTCTATTAAATAAATACCAAAGAGTTGGTAGCATATAGATTGAGGGGATTTCCAAACATTTTAAATCATGTACCTCCATTGTTATAGGCTGGGTTCCCTGGGAAGCAGACTCTGAGATGGCGATTGCGTGCAAAATGTTTAGGGAGTGATTTTGGGATTAATACCTATGAAAGAGAGGAGAGGAAAGCAGGAATGAACAGAGGGAGAAGTTGAGCTGCAGTGCAGTACCAATGAAGGCCTCATCCCACTCAATGTCACTGGGAGCTCTAGATCTGCATCAGCCCTTCAGAGTTGAGGCAAGAGAATAAGGCATTTATACCCCTACATGGAGCAGTCATTGCATGCAAGCTACCCTTGGAAGAAGGTGTGATCTTGACCAAGGCAATCCTCAAAGAGAGCCATCTTCTGGCAGCACTTCTAGCAGCTGGAAAAACAAATCTTTCATTCCTGAAAGAGAATCTGGGTAGCACATCACATATATTTTTAGTATATATCTCTAATATATAGGATGCTTGTTGATTTACAAATCATATATTTTACCATGTGTATATTGTATTGATATACATGTACATTATAAAACACAATAAAAAAGAAATTTAGAAATGATGAGATGATGATATAAACAATATATTAGAACATCTTGCTAATAAGTGATGGTTTCATATTATTATTAGCTGATACCATAGGACAATACACATTTAGGACAAACTTCATCATGAATGGTAGGCATATAAATCAATATTTCCAAAATGTCCTCTTGGAGAAGGTGGAATAACCCTAAGTAAGGCATAAATGTGCACAAGACAGATTGCATCAGCTCTGCTCATGTCATCTTTTAAGATGCTTTCAGGAACTCTTCCTCCCAGCCTACTTTAAGTTGGGTGAAAGAAAACAAATAAATATTTCAATCGAAATGCCCTGAAATTTTTTGGACAAAAATAAAAAGCTCTGTTCATCTCTCTCATAATCCACTTTCTCAGGATGCTAAAAAAAAACAAAATACTAAGAAGAACCAAATGTAATTATTTCCTTAAAATTTGGTCCTGTTGGAGAACTAATATAAATGGAGAATTTCTCGACACTTTTGTCAACTACTTTTATTTAGAAAGAGACAGCAATGAACAGAAGAAGAGTTTTTGGCATGAAACTGCTACACAGTGTTTTGGGAACAATATTGGGCATGTACAACTCTAGGGGGTCCCATTCATATTATTCTTATGTGGATGACAACCCCTTGGTGCACAGTGTGAATGGTTTCCCCTGGAGTTTCGTGATGCTACTGTCCTACCTAGAAGCAGTGTCACTTCTCCGTTAATCTCAAAACACGTATCAGCTGTCAAGATAAGCAGATGGCATTGACCGCTGCGCAGGGGTGGGGAACCTGCCACTTTCTGATTTCAAGATTGTTCTTCTTTAAGCGCCAAAGCAGGCAAGAAAAGCTTCATCTTTTTCTGCTGCACCCTTTTTAATAAAAGGATCTGTTCTGTAAAATTTTGATTCAGTCAAAAGACCACACTTAAGGACCTAGAAGGCCACAGGTTCCCCACCCCTGCCAGTGGTCAGATAATCCAGTGAGCCTGCAATATTTCTGATTTCTAGATGTCTGTTTTAAAGACAAATCTAAGACCCTAGAAATTTCAGGTTCCTACAGTGCAGTCAAGTAGGATTTGCATAAACAATTCTGTAACATCATTAATCAGGGGAATTCAGGATCCCCCACTTTATCTCTCATGCACACCTGTTCCTACTGGAAACGAACAAACAGATAGCAACTGCAGCTGCGCCGTGGCTTTACTGATTTAAGGAATAGCATTAGTCTCATCTTTAAAGCTCGAGTGTTACGGCAAAGCTTCAAGGATCTTTCCAATATATAGTTCTCGTCAGAGTCAATTACCATTAAAGCATATTTTTAAAATGTCATTCAGAAGTTTTTTTAAAAATATACAGTTTTAAAATTAACAACAATAAAATCAGCCTTTTCAGTAAGTGTATTTTTAAGAATATCCTTAAAGGTTTCATCATATTAACTATTATTACAGGTAGGACCCAGCAAATTAGAATTAGTTTTGCCTCATTTGATATAAAACAAAAAATGAACTCGTAATTCTTCTTTCCATTTTCTATGTAGAGTTTTGGCCCTTAACCTTTATGGAGTCATGACACTTTTGAGAATAAGAAGTAAGATATGATACCTCTTCCAAGAAATGTAGAAATATACTCAGATACATAGTATAAACTTTATCGTAACACTTCAGGGATTGACTCATAAAATCTATTGATGGGCCCTGCAGTTTCTAAACCTCAATCTAGAAGCTACTGTAGAGTGAAAATAAGTTTTAAGAACTCGAAAAAAAATCCATTCAAGGTTTGAAGAAGAAAAGTTAATGTGGTTTTTTATTTTTACATTAATTTGAAAATAAGTCACCTTGGAGACAAAGTTACTACTTTCAGGAATCTTCTCCATTGATGTTTTTAATTTCACAAATCAAATTATATAAAATTCAGTAGTATACATCTCAAAAATATTCTGAGTTGAACTACAATTCAAGGCACATTTTTGAATTTTTTTTTTTGTATATCTGTTTTGCTTTTTTGCTTTTTTACAATGGAAAACTTATACTCTGTTCATTTAGGATTTCTCCACCAGAACTTTTGATAATTTTGTTTGGGTCTACAGGTGAAAATATTGTGGAGACAGTTCATTTACACCACACCGAAGGACAACTTCAGCCCCATTTATTTAACAACTTTGAGATATAATTCAAATACCATATATTTCACCATTTAAAGTATACAGCTCAATGGTTTTTAATATATTCAGTTATGTAACCATCACCACAATAATTTTAGACCATTTTACCAACCCCAAAAGAAATCCTGTACCTATCAGCAGCCACTTCCCATTCCCCACTCCCCAACAATTCTAGCCTTAGGCAACCACTAACGTACTTTCTGTCTCTAGAGATTTGCCTACTCTGGACATTTCATACACATGTCCATCTGATATGTGGCCTTTTGTGACTGGATTTTTTCACTTAGTCTAATGTTTTCAAGGTTCATCATGTTGTGTCAGGACTTTATTTTTATGGCTGAATAAGGGTGCATTGTATGGATACATCACATTATGTTTACCCATTTATCAGCTAATGGACATCTGGATTATTTCCAGTTTGGGGCTATTCTGAGTAATTCTGCTATACAGAATTTGTGTATAAGTTTTTGTGTTGTCCAGCCCCTTGATTTTTAACTACACAGGGCAAAAAGTAAAAGAGAAGAACTTCTATAACAAAATTATACAAAATTTGTTTTGCAATAATTTTGGATTGCTCGTGACTCGACCGTTTCCATATACAACATCACAAAGACTTGTCATGACAGGGAAATTGGCATAATTACTCTATCACAGAATTAAGAAATCCTAGGTTAGATGTTCTCTAAGATCCCTTCTTATACTAAGCTAACAACTTACTGCTTTCTGGTACTTCTCCATGAATAGAAAAGACCATAAAGACCAGGTTATGGACATCCCCTAGGCTTGGGGAAATGACCATCTTGCAAGCAGCAAGCACAACTGTACACACGTGACTGGGCCTTGGACAGAAGTGACATGTGGAGCATGACTTGCCAAGCTGCCCTGAGTTCCCCGTTCTGGTCTGAAGTACTTGGTTCCCTCACCACTTCCCACATGTGTTTTGCCTGAAACTTTAATGTTTGTTGAATACATTATGATTCATGAGATTTCCAATCAATACTAGTAGGTGAAGTTGAAAGGAGTCAAAATGAATTTGTAACTTAGCTGCATTTATCCTTTATTCACTGACATATTATTCCTGAGGATCTCTCATCAGCTATTATTGCATTATATTCATATAAGTTTATTCATTGAACTGATCTGATAGGGACAGATTCAGAGGTGTAGGAAGCACATTACTAAAGATTTGACCCATCAGAGTCATCAGACAGAAGACTCGAAGAAGAGGTTTAGCCAACTGATTATTTCTTTTGCATTGTATTTCAGAGCATTCTTACTTTAGATTTTTGGATTTAATTTCCTGGAAGGATGAATCACAATTTACTGCTGGGGGGCCCTGCCAAGCTTTTCCATTCTTTCAGAGGAGGATTTCCCTGGGCAGCCAGTTTTTTTAGATAGTCACTGGGCTCCAGTTGGGGAATATCAGGATTCTGTTTGGAATATTTCTGTAACTTCTCTAGAACTGTTGGCAACCCAACTGTGGAAGCATAGAACATGGGCCCGCCCCTGTGCCTTGGCCATCCATACCCATGTAAGTAGATAACATCAATGTGCTCTGGGCTAGTAGCTATCCCTTCTCCCAAGATACGGAATGCTTCATTGATAAGTGAATATAAGCAGCGCTCAAGGATCTCATCCTGGCTAATGATACGTGGTTCAATGTGATAGGTTTCTCTGTACTGTGACAGATATTTGGAAAGCCAGGGATCAGGTTTGTGAATCCTACCCATTGGCTTGTCATATTGATACCAACCCTTACCTGTCTTTTGGCCAAATCGTCCTAATTCACAGAGCATATCAGGAATTGGGCAATATCTACTATTGCCCCGCTTTCGGGCAGGAGTTTCTGGAGGCAATGTAGGTCCAGTAAGACCTTGTCCCTTTCGAGATTTCCAACCCACATCCAACCCAGCAAGGTCAGATACTCTAAAAGGCCCCATTTTAAAACCAAATTCTTCCAGCACCTGATCTATCTCCTCTGGCTTACTGCCTTCTTCTAGTAAGAAATATGTCTGATTGTAATAAGGACTCAACATTCGATTCCCCACAAATCCAAAACAGTTGCCTACAACTACTCCAATCTTTTTAATCTTCTTTGCTAAGTTCATAACAGTGGCAATTGTATTAGGGGAAGAGTATCGACTGGGAATAACCTCTAACAACTTCATGACATGAGCTGGTGAGAAGAAGTGGGTGCCAATGACCAAGTGAGGGCGACTGGTGGAAGAAGCAATCTCATCAACATCCAGGGCTGAAGTATTGGTGCACAAAAAAGCTTCTGGCTTGCACACGGCTGACAGCTCTGCAAAGACGCGCTTCTTCAGGTTCATTTCCTCAAACACTGCTTCAATGACTAAATCTACACCACCAAGCTCCTGCATAGATGAAGTTAACCTGGGTTTTGGTCCTGACCAAGAGTGGCCACTCTGCTGCATTTTGGATGCTTCCTTTTCCAAGATGGAGGTTATTACCTTGTTTGCAGTTTCCAGCTGCTTTTTATCTGATTCTACAGCAATCACAGGGATCTTGGCCTTTGCAAAAGAAATGACAATGCCTCGGCCCATTGTTCCCAAGCCTGCAGATAAAGAGTAAAGGAAAAAAAGAATGATTTAATAGTACTGGGAATTGGATAATTACTCACTGGATAGAAGGCTTCTGTGACAATGTGGCATTTAAAGAGATTGAATCAAGCAATGCAAATGGATTGAGTACTAATTAAGACTAGTTACTCTGTTAAATGCTCCAGAGCATATAAAAATTAGTAGGAGTCACACACACAAACAAAAGCTATTTTTTTTTTCTTTTTGACACTGAGTCTCACTCTGTTGCCCGGGCTAGAGTTACGTGGTGTCAGCCTAGCTCACAGCAACTTCAAACTCCTGGGCTCAAGCGATCCTACTGCTTCAGCCTCCCAAGTAGCTGGGCCTACAGGCATGTGCCACCACGCCTGTCTAATTTTTTCTATATATTTTTAGTTGCCCAGATAATTTCTTTCTATTTTTTTTAGTAGAGACAGTGTCTCACTCTTGCTCAGGATGGACTTGAACTCCTGAGCTCCAATTGATCCACCCACCTCAGCCTCTGAGAGTGCTAGGATTACAGGCATGAGCCACCGTGCCCAGCCAAACAAAAGCTATTTGAGGCCGGGCGCGGTGGCTCACGCCTGTAATCCTAGACTCTGGGAGGCTGAGGTGGGTGGATCATTTGAGCTCAGGAGTTCGAGTCCATCCTGAGCAAGAGCAAGACCCCGTCTCTACTAAAAAATAGAAATGATCTGGACAACTAAAAATATATAGAGAGACAAAAAATTAGCCGAGCATGGTGGCGCATGTCCCAGCTACTCGGGAGGCTGAGGCAGAAGGATTGCTTGAGCCCAGGAGTTTGAGGTTGCTGTGAGCTAGGATGATGCCATGGCACTCACTCTAGCCCGGGCAACAAAGCAAGACTCTGTCTAAAAAAAAAAAAAAAAAGCAATTTGAGCTAATAAACAACTTCAACAAGGTTGTAGGAAACACAATCAATATACAAAAATCAATTGTATTAATATTTCTATATAGTAGCAATGAACAGTCTGAATATAAAATTAAGAAAACAATTCCACTTACAATAGCATCAAAAAGAATAATACACTTAGGAATAAATTTAACAAAGAATAGGAGGACTTGTACACTAAAAACTATAAAACATCGTTAATAGAAATTAAAGAAGCACTAAATAAATGGAAAGACATTCAGTGTTGACGGATCAGATGACTCAATATTGTTAAGGTGGCAATACTATTCAAACTGATCTGCATAACCAACATAATCTGTATAAAATCCCAGCTGATTTTTGCAGAAATTAACAAACTGATCCTAAAATTCATATAGAAATGCAAGGACCCTAGAAGAGCCAAAATAGGATTGAAAAAAGAGAATAGAGTTGGAGAATTCACTCTTTCCACTTTTAAAACTTATGACAAAACTACAGTATTCAAGACAGTGCAGGACTGGTATAAGGATAAACATAGACATCAACAGAATAGAATTCAGAGTCAGAAATAAACCCATACACTTTTGGCCAACTGATTTTTAACAAGGGTGCCAAGACCATTCGGTGGGGAATGAATAGTCTTTTCAACATATGATGCTGGGATAACTTGATATCCACATGCAAAAGAATAAAGTTGGATCCTTACCTCACACCATATACAAAAACTAACTCAAAATGGATCATAGCCCTAAATGTAGGAGCTAAAACTATAAAATTCTTAGAAGTAAATCTTAGGGGTAAATCTGATGAGTAAGTCTTTGTGATCTCGGATTAAACAATGTTTTCTTAGATATGAGACCAACAGCACAAGCAAAAAAAGAAAAAACAAATTGGACATCATTGAAATTAAAAACTTTTATACTTCCAAGAACACCATAATGAAAGTGAAAAGACAACCCACAGAATAGGAGAAAATATTTGCAAATCATATATCCGATAAGAGACTTGTATCCAGAGTACATAAAGAACATTTATGACTCAACATTAAAAAGACAAATAACCCAATTTAAAAATTAGCAAAGGATCTAATAAACATTCTCCAAAGAAGAGACACAAATGGCCAATAAGCACATGAAAAGATGTTCAACATCATTAGTCATGTAAGGAAATGCAACTCACAGTGAGATAACACTTCACACTCACGAGGATGGCTATAATAAAAAACACGATAACAAGTGTTGGTGAGGATGTAGAGAAATTAGAGCCCTGATATATTGCTGGCAGGTTTTAAAATGGTACAGCTGCTGTGGAAAACAGTTCAGCAGCTACAGAAAATGTTAAATACGGAGTTTCCATATGCTGCAGCAATTCCATTCATATAAACATCTCCAAGAGAATGGAAAATATATGTCTACACAAAACTTGTACACTAATGTTCATAGCAGCATTATTTAAAATAGCCAAAAAGTAGAAACAACTCAAATGTCCATGAACTGATGAATGGATACACAAAATATAGAATATTATTCAGCCATAAAAAGGAATAAAGTATTGATACATGCTACAACATTAATGAATCTTCAAAGCATTCTGCTAAGTTAAAGAAGCCAAACACAAAAGGCCACATGTTGTGTTGTTCCATTTATATGAAATATCCAGAATAGGCAAATGCATAGAGACACAAAGTAGATCAGTAGTTGCCAGGGGCTAGAGGGATAGGTGGTGAAGAGTGGCTACTAATGTATACAGGGTTTCTTTTGAGGGTGATGAAAATGTTCTAAAATTGATATGGCAATGGCTGCATAACTCTGTTAATATCTAAAAACCATTTAATTGTACTCTTTTTTGGTGATATTGTAACTATGCATTTTTATTTTTAAAAATTTTGGTAAAATATACATAAGATTTACCATGATAACCATTTTAAGTGCGTAGTTCAGTAGCATTAAACACAGCCACAATGTTATACAACCATTGTTGGAACTCTTTCAAATTACAAAATTGAAACTGTACCTACCAAATGATAACTCTCCATTTTCCCTTCTCTCCAGCCCCTGGCAACCATTCTACATTCTATCTCTATGAATTTGACTTCTCCAGATACTCATATAAGTGGAATCATACAGTATTTGTCCTTTTGTGATCGGCTTATTTTGCTTAGCATAATGTTCTCAAGGTTCTTACATGTTGTAGCATATGTCAGAATTTTCTTCCTTTTTAAGGCTAAATAATAGTCATTGTATGCATATACCACATTTTAAAAATTTTTTGTAGAGACTGATCTCACTGTGCTGCCCAGGCTGGTCTCAAATCCCTGGCCTCCTGCCTTGGCTTCCCAAAGTGCTGGGATCACAGGCATGATTCATGGTGCCTGGCCCATATACCGCATTTTGTTTCTCCATTCATCTGTCCATGGACACTTCCATCTTTAGGCTAGCGTGAATAATGCTGCCATAAACATGAGTATGTAAATACCTGTTTGGATCTCTGCTTTCAATTCCTTTGGCTATATACCCAGAAGTGGAATTGCTGGGTCATATGATACGATCATGTGCCATACTATTGTCTATAGCAGCTGCATCATTTTATATTGAATCATACATTTTAAAAGGGTGAGTTTTATGATATGTGAGCTGCATCGCAATAAAACTGTTACGTAAAAAACATGAGTAGTATCAACCTTGAGCCTCTAATCTAGCAGTAGGAAGAAGAGTTCACAAATATCCATCCTACGTGGTATCCATCCTATTTGATTCAAAGGAAAGAGATTATATTTAGTTGGATGAATCAAGATAAGCTTTAAGACAAAGACATCTGAAGTGGGCCTTAAAGGAAGATCATATTGAAAAAGGTAAAATAAGGAAGCTGAACCATCCAGGTTGGGGAAGGGAAAAGAAAGGGAGGAACATTTTAAGCAAAGGTAAGAAGAATGGAAAATGTAGAAAAGTTATTTGATGGAAAATATGCTGCTGTTCGTTCCCCATGCCATTTCACTTTCCTACTAGGCACGTAGAAGACTGTATTTTCTAACCCCCTTGCATCCTGGTAGGGCCTGTGACTAATTCTAATGAAATATGATGATGGTTGGGGGTGATGTGAGTTCTGAGTTGCCTCCCAAAATCTCCCACAAGATCCTTCATTGCCACCTGGATGTAGAGAATGCAGAGGACGACTCTGAGGCCTTGAAGGACACCCTAGAGCAGGTGGTGGAAAACTATGGCTTGCAGGGCAAACCAAGCCCACTGCCTACTTTTATACTGCCTGCAAGCAAAATATGTTTTTATAGTTTCAAATAAAAATTTTTAAAACAATACTATTTTGTGGCACATAAAAATTATATCAAATTCAAATTTCAGTGTTCATAAATAAAGTTTTATTGGAACATAACCATGCTAATTTGTTTCCATACTGTCTATGGCTGTTTTTGTTCACAAAGGCAGACTTGAGTAGTTGCAACAGCGACTGTATGGCCCACAAAGACTAAAATATTTATTATCTGGAACTTTACAGAAAAAGTTTGCTGACCCTTGTCCCAGAGAATGGCAGAGCCACTACTTGGAAAGAATCTGGTCCTAGAATGACCTTACAGAATGAGCAATAAATAAATCTTTACTGTGTTAAGCCACTGAGATTGTTGGGTTATCTGTTACAGCAGCAGATTACTTGTTACCTAACCAACCCACTGTGGGTAAAACAGCTTTGAAAGCTACTTATATATTATTCTTCTATACTTCATACTGACTAGCTTTGGGGATTGGTTTTGAATGTAGAATACAGTCATCAGAAATCATTGATTTAGTTTCTCTGGAATATTTTTACCTAATTTTCCAAATTTATTAAATTATTTCACACTATATGATATTATATATAATAATACATTATCAAAAACATTTAGTTTTCCAAATTTATTAAACATTTGCATTTCTCCCAGGATCAAGAAGGCTGAGTAGCTTTCACTGTTATAGCAACTTGTGTCCTAAACTTTAGCTTGGGTAAATATTAGGAAGTAGAGAGAGTGTGGGGTTCAAAACCCTGGCCTCCTAGCTATTAGCCCCCAGCGTCATATAAAATTTCTGACATTGTAGAAATTATGATCTCACTGAGAAAATAAGGCGTCATGACAAGTTATGTGAAAATGCTCTGTAAACTGTAATGTAATGTAGGTGATCTCTCAGAACTGCAAACAGAGCAAGAAAGGCAAGGCCCCGCAGTGACGATGCAGTGCGGTTCCTCAGTGCTCACACCCCACAGCGGGTCTGTCTGCTACAAGACCTTGGCGGGGGTTGGGGACTTCAACAAATCAACTCGGGATCCAAATCACAAAAGAGAACCAGGTGCATGCTCTTTAGAAATGTTTTAGATATAATTTTAGATTTTTCTTCTTTATTTCTATAACCTGATGCTTTCATTTAATTATTGAAATAAAAACATGCATAAAAACATAATTTATATTTCTTTCAAAAAGTTGTTAACTCCTAACTTCTCTCACAACCTTGTGGTCTCAAGACATGCCAAACTGTCAGACAAGGGGCTGAAGGACCAAGTTTTTCACTGTTGGTTATTACGTTTTCATAGTACATTCAGTTTAGTTCCCTAATTTTGCCTCATGAACACATATAGACAGGGGCAAGGAGTCCTGCTCCCCTACCAAATTACTGCTTTTAACTGTCACGGAATTAAATTTGGTCAGGAATCTCTTCAACTCCGACAAGAAAATAAAGAATAAGGACGCTCTGAATACTGGTCCTGCAGTTTTGTGTCAACTACATTCTTCTTCCATCCTGACGTCCCTGAGAGCTCCGGTGAGGTGGGGGACCGTGAACTTGCAGTGCACCAAGCTGAACTGCCTCCAGCAGGGCCGTGAGCCTGGCCATGGGTTCATGGAAGTGCGCAGCTGGGATCATCAGGGTTGGGATTTTGCCAGGGAGCGCGATGGACGGGAAATGAATCATGGAGTTTGAGGACATTGGCAAGAGAGCGGCTGAAGTGACCACTCAAAATTAAAGCTGTATAGAGAAGAAAATAAAGATAAGGGGAGTTGATCAAGTAATTGATGTAGCTGGAATAACCGATGAAGAAGGATATGAGGAGCCAGGTGGCGGCCCACGCCTGCAGCCCCAGAGACTGGAGAGGCTGAGGCAGGAGGGTCCCTTGACCCCGGGAGTTTGAGGCTGACTGCAGTGAGCTATGATCACACCTGTGAATAGCCACTGCACTGTAGCCTGGGCTACATAGTGAGACCCCATAAGGAAAGGGAAAGGGGAAGGGGAAGGGGAAAAGAAAGGGAAAGAAGAAAAAGAAAAGGGAAGAAAGATGCAAGAAAAGATACGTGGTTGTAGAGAAAAGGTAGAGTTTTGGATTTCAGGTGTGGAGAAATACTCGGGGTGATGACCAGACCTATGGAAAGTCAAGAGGGTGGGTCATGGAAGCGAAGTGTGCACGTCGCTGGGTCTGAGGAGGCAAAGAAACCCAGAAGCTACAGGGCTGGAAACCTGTCCACACAGACCATAAGGACAATCAGGATGGCAGCAGGATTGGGGCCAACGTGGATAATGTGAGCCGGCTACCAAAATTATCAGCAAATGAGGGGAGTGATGAGATCAGATGGCAGGACCACAAAGGAGAATGTCCTGAGGGGAATAATGGTCTGAGAGGGACTGAGAAGAGGCCCTGAGGCCCACAGAGTGTAGAAGAAGCAGAAGATTCTGCAGAGAAGGCCGCGTGAGAAGCAGGTCGTCAGGGTGAGCCAGGTTTCAGGCGGGAGACAGAGTAGGGAGCTGTGCGAGAAGAGGACAAGGATGAAGGAGTATTCCACAGGTGCATGGGAGCACCAGGAGAAGGCATCCCAAAGATGAAAAGCAGAGCAGTACAGAGATACACATGAGGAAGGTGGAAGTGCCCAGGTTTTTTACTTTGTTTTTGTCTATGTGTCTTCAATACATTTTATATGCCCTTTCAAATATTTTTCAAAACAATGTGGGATATACTTTTTAAAAAATAATTTCAAACCTGTAAATCATGTATGCCAGACACAAACCTGCAGTCTTTCAAAAAAAGCTCATAACAAGGAAATAGGGAAATTCTCAAACATTGATTAACAAACACAATATTGATAAATTTAACTGTTTGCTATTACTTTGCACTAATTATTCTTGGCTTGAAGGAATATAGGGGAGAAGAAACAAGTATGTGCACAACAACTAGAAACAAATATTGGTATTGCTGAAAGAGAGTACGAAAAGAGGAACAATCATAGTTCTTTGTCATGCTATTTCTACACTGCCTTAAAGAAATCACAGGTGAATCATGGGTAGACCTCAACAGGGTCAGAGCTGAAAGGAGCACACGGTGTTTGCATTACAGACATATTCTTTTATACCACACCTTGATTGAGATAACAAACAGACTGAGAAAATGTGGAGGGAACTCTTTGCCTCCAAGGTGGGTTGGTGCTGGAGGAGAGCTGGGTGATGGTTAAGAAAGCTAACGCTTTCAGTAAATGATAGACCTCCTCCCTAGAAGTTTATCCTTAAGCTAGTGCATAGAACATTTTGCTTACCACTTCAGGGGATTTAAAATCCACCAAAGTCCATTTTGGGGCCAAGACGAAGTAAGAGCAAGTGAACTTAGGAAAGTGGCCCAAAGAAACCAATCAGGGAGCTATCTTCTAAGGAAAGAAGACATTTTGTTTGGCAAAATTCCAGTGGGGGGAACAGAGAAGCCAGGGTTTCAGGGCTCAGATGGATTTGAGAATAGTGGTTTTGAACTAGGAGAAGTGAATGGATCCAGGGACCAGAAAGACAGACTTTATTCCAAATACCTAGCTACAAAGTGACAGGCCATGCCTTGAAATGTGGTACAAACAATAGTCATTGCTGGGAAATCCAAGAATGAGAGATTCATGCAGGGAAGAGGAAGGGGTGAATAAAAACCGCCCAGAATCTAGAATCAGATAGACCTAGTTAGGGTCAGACTCACACCACTCGTGTTGAGTTCACTGTTGAGAATGTTAGCGTCTCTTCATGTAAAATGAAGAGAGTTCATGGGCTGGGGTGAAAACGAACTTAGCTACCACAAGCACTTTGTTTAGCATGGAACCTGGCACCTGGGGGTCCTAAGGAAATGGTAGTACTGCACATTTGCACATTTGGAGAATTCCATTAACTACCCCACGCTCTCACCAAGGACACCGACTGAGGAGATGGGCCTTGCCAATGCTGTTTTCCAGGATGCTCCGGAGGGAGTTGACCACTTATTTACCTCCCTTTCAGCGAAGAAAGCATATTGCAGGGCTCTAGCCTGCCCTGATTTCTGAAGGTACATAAACAGCTCCTCCTCCTTCTTGATGCCCTCCTCATAGGGATACTGCACAGCGGCCTGGACGGCACGGACACAAGCCTCTGGAGCAAGGCACCCAGGATACTGCTTCCGCACCCTCAAGAGGGCCTCACTGAAAATGGATTCCATGTTGGGCAAGCTCTGAACTGCCTTGTTGCAGAGTCTGCGGGATTCTAGAGGTTGATCTGAAAAGAATGAGAAAAATCAGAGCTTTAGGAATGTCACTTATACAAAGAGAATATGAATGTGTATAATAACAATAGCACAACAATAACCTGTTCAAATTGAAAGCACAAAATCAAATACTATTCATCAAAATATTTAATGTAACACTAATATCAAAATCTCTGACATCCTTGCAACTTAGTCCTAGAAGACAGAATGTAACTGATGCAAAACAACTTTAAGTTACCTAATTTGGGCCTTAAAGTTGCATTTTCTCTTTATTCCAAGGCCAAGACAGTTTTATAATAGGTTAAATATCAATCTGTTGATGAGTCTAAGGAAAACAATTCTGAATTAATATTTTAGATTTTAAAAAATCTTAACTCCATTCATAATAGTACCAAAAACTTTAAAATACCTAGACAAGAAGACAGTGTGATATTGATGCAAGGATAGGCGTATATATCAATGGAAGATAATTCAGAGTTCATAAATAAATCTTTAAGTTTATAGCCAATACATTTTCAACACAAGTGCCAAACAATTCAATGGGGGAATGGAGAGTCTTTTCAATAAATGGTGCTGGGATAATACTGGATGTCCACACGCAAAAAACAAACAAACAAAACAAAACACTTAGATCCTTATCTAGCACCATATATAAAAATTAACTCAAAATGGCTCATAAATCTAAATGGAAGAACTAAAACTATAAAAATCTAGAAGAAAATACAGAAAAATCTTCACAACCTTGGCAAAGTGTTCTTAGACACAACACCAAAAGCTTGATCCATAAACGAAAAAAATAAAAAACTGGACTTCATAAAAATTAAAGAATTTTGTACATCGGAGGATACCATTAAGAAAATGAAATGACAAGCCATACATTGGGAGAAAATACTTGTGTGTTAAGTAGAATAATGGCCCCCGGAAATGTCCACGTCCTAATCCCCAGAGCCTGTGACTATATTATGTCGCACGGTAAAGGGATTTTATGGGTGTGATTAAGGTTAAAGACCTTGAGATGGGGAGATTACCCTGTGTAATCTGGGTGGGCCCAATCTAATCATATGAGTCTTTAAAAGTGGAATACTTTTCCCAACTGTGGTGAGAGAGATTTGACAATGAAGAAGGGTTAGAGAGATGCAACACGCAAAGGACTTGACCTGTTGGTGATGATGTAGCTTTGAATATGGGGAAAAGGGGCCAAGAACCAAGGAATGCAGCGGCCTCTAGAAGCTAGGAAGAACCCTCAGTTCACAAACACAGAAAGAACATGGGAACATTGGTCCTACAATGCAAAGTACCAAATTCTGCCAACAAACCAAGTGAGCAGGAAGCAGATTCCCCCCTAGAGCCTCCAGAAAAGAGCTCAGTAGCTGACACTTGACTTGTAGCCCAATGAGACCTCTACCAGGGTTCCAGGCTACAGAATTATAAGATAATAAAATTGTGTTATTTAAACTGCTAAGCTGGCCAGGCACAGTGGCTCACACCTGTAATCCTAGCACTCTGGCATGGTAGTGATTGCATCTTAGTACAGTTGGAAACCTTTTACTTGAGAGACAAGATTAAAGTCACCCAGGTCATAGGAATTTTCCTTATAAGACAGCTTGTTGGGCCAGGTGCGGTGGCTCATGCCTGTAATCCTAGCACTCTGGGAGGCTGAGACAGGTGGATTGCTTGAGTTCAGGAGTTCGAGACCAGCCTGAGCAACAGCAAGACCCTGTCTCTATTAAAACTAGAAAAATTAGCCAGGCTTCACAGCATGTGCCTATAGTTTCAGCTACTCGGGAGGCTGAGGTAGGAGGCTCACTTGAGCCCAGGAGTTGGAGTTGCAATGAGCTACGATGACGCCACTGTACTTTACCCAGCGCGACAGAGCCAGACTCTGTCTCAAAAAAAAAAAAAAAAAAAAGGGGGAAGAAAATGTGGTAAAGCCATACAATAGAATACTATTCAGCAACAAAAAGGAGCAAGCTACTGACACATGCCACAACATAGATGAGCCTCAAAAAATTATGCTAACTAAAAGAAGCCAGATGCAAAAGATTACATATTGTATGATGCCATTTAAATTAAATGTCCCAAAAAGGCAAATCTATAGGGTTGGGGATATGAGTGGGCATTAGGCTGTAAGGGGCATGAAGGAATTTTTTGTGGGAGTGGAAAAGTTTTAAAATTGATTTATGGGATGGTTGCACAACTCTATAAGGCAGATCGTGCCTCATTAAAGCTGTTAAAAC
>CAUYSK010107386.1:0-12126 GCA_963575035.1 Avahi laniger | reverse complement strand
AGTCAGAGCTTCAAGCAAGTCCATCCCACAGATGGTGCACACCATACCCATTAGGTGTGAATATACCCATTCTCCCTTTCCACCTCCCCCCTCCCACCTGCCCAACACTCGATGAATGTTACTATATGTGTACATAAGTGTTGATCAGTTAATACCAATTTGATGGTGAGTACATGTGGTGCTTGTTTTTCCATTCCTGTGATACTTCACTTAGTAGATTGGGCTTCAGCTCTCTCCAGGATAATGCAAGAGGTGCTAGATCCCCATTGCTTTTGTGGCTGAATGAAACTTCATGGTATACATATACCATTTTTTATTAATCCACTTATGTATTGATGGGCACTTGTGTTGTTTCCACATCTTTGCAATTGTGAATTGTGCAACTATAAACATTCTAGTGTAGATGCTTTTTAATAGAATGTCTTTTTTTTTCATTTGGGTAGATGCCCAGTAATGAGATTGCTGGATCAAATGGTAGTTCTATTTGTAGCTCTTTGAGGTATCTCCATATTATTTTCCACAGAAGTTGCACTAGTTTGCGGTACCACCAGCAGTGTATGACTGTTCCTATCTCTCCACATTCATGCCAACATTTATTATTTTTTGGGACTTTTTGATAAAGGCCATTCTCACTGTAGTTAAGTGATATCTCATTGTGGTTTTGATTTGCATTTCTCTGATAATTAGTGTCCTTGAGCATTTTTCATATGTTTTTTGATCATTAGTCTATCTTCTTTTGAAAAGCTTCTGTTCATGTATTTTGCTTACTTCTTAATAGGGTTGTTTGATGTTTTCCTGCTGATTTGCTTGATTCCTTTGTAGATTCTGGTTATCAGCTTTTATCAGATATACAGCATGTGAATATTTTCTTCCATTCTGTAGGTTGTCTATTTGCTATGTTGATTGTTTCCTTGGCTGTGGAGAAGCTTTTTAATTTAATCAAGGTCAATTTATTCACTTTTTTGTTTCTGTGATTGCCCTTGGGGTCTTTTTCTGAAATTCTTTGCCTAAGCCAATATCTATAAGAGTTTTTCCAACTTTTTATTCTAAAATTCTTATGGTTTCATGTCCTATATTTAAGTCTATTATCAATCTAGAATTAATTTTTCTGAATAGTGAGAGATATGGATCCTGCTTCAGTCTTCAACATGTGGCTATCCAGTTTTCCCAGCACCATTTATTAAATAGGGATTCTTTTCCCTGGTGTAAATGATTGTCTGCATTGTCAAAGATCAGATGACAATACATAGACCAATGGAAAAGAACAGAAAATGCAGATATAAAACCATCCACATATTGCCATCTGATCTTTATCATTCACATTTAACACATCAGGAATCCATGACATGGAAAGGCGAAGTCATCCACATTCCCATGACTAAGTTTCCATGTTCAGAGACAAATTGTAGGGACTTGGAAAGGATTAATGGCTGTATCACTAGCTTGACGACATGAAGACATGGGCTGGAATGAGGAAATGAGTAATGATATGGATGAATTCTACAGGTGGTGTGGCAATACCTTCAGTTGGAATTTGTTGGTGCATGGAGGGTTTCTTAAGGAGGCCATGAGGGTATGGACTAATGGATCATTTTTATTGCAGAGCTCAGTGATTGTTTTCTGTATGGCAGCCTGTTACTGTGGAGATGAAATCCACCTATCACCTCAGCCTCCCTTGAGATGTGCAGGTATCTAATTGGGAACATGGCAGGCCTGCAGCACAGTGCAATGACAGATAACTGAACTGTGTCAGCAGTACTCCAATGCCATCTTCCTCTACCTAAGAAAGGCCCAGTGATTTATGTCTGTTTATGTAGTCAGAATTCCAAGAGCACTTATCCTTTTTATCCCTCACTTTAGCTCTAAACTCTATGTCATCCTTTATTACCCTCTATGCATTCTTTGTGTAAGCCTTGTCTCCTCAAGCAGATGGTAAGCAGCTCAACGGCAGGAACCATACCATTTTAGCGTCTATCCAAATGACTGCTACAGTGCTTAGCATAGAAAGATACTCAACAAGACATATATTTTTTTTCCTTTTATATTAGTTTTCTAATGCCGCTGTAACCAATGGCTACAAACTGCGTGGCTTAAAATAATACAAATTTATTATCCTACAGTAATTCAGAAGTCTGAAATTGGTCTCATTAGGCTAAAATCAAGGTGTTGGCAGGATTTCCTTCCTTTTGAAGTTGATAGGACAAAATTCATTTATTTGCCTTCTCCAGTTTCTCGGGTCCACCTGTATTTCTTGGAGCTTGGTACCTTCCTAAATCTTTAAAGGCAGCAATGGCCGATCCAATCGTTCTCAAATTGAACCATTATAACTCTGATTCTGACATCACATCTCTTTCCCTGATTCTCACTCTCCTACTTATTAGGACCTTTGTGATTACATTGGACCCACCAAAATAATCCACAAAACAATAAAATACCAGGTCAATATCCTAACACCTAGTATCTAGACAACAGTGAGGGTTAGTTCAGACCCTTTCTAGCATCATCTGCTCTAATCTTTTGCCTAGTGGAAAATGGAACCTTCTCAACAGTACCCTGACATACCTATAATGAAAAGTTGATTGTTTTTAGTTAAAGAATGAAGAGAGATATGAATTTGCAAATATTCAGGTAAATATATATGTCATTTCTTAATATTTTAATATAAGTTTTAATTTTAAAGTCATGAACAAGTGTGGCTTTATATTGTTTTATAGTGCTGAAAGTTTTCTGCTCATGAATGGGTTTTGTTAACATTAAGTAGTGTTTTTGGAAAATATGCATGAGATATAAAACTAGAATACTTAATATTCATACTTGTCATACTTTCACATTTTGACTAAGAGTTCAGAGAGGAAATAGCATTTGTGTTCAGCATAGCCAGTATTTCTAACCCTTTCCAGTAGCATTCACATTAACAATAAGTGAATCAAAATATAAATTATGTGAAAATTGAAATGTTTCTGCATTAAATTTGAGATTTTCACTTTCTAGAGTATTTATTATATAATTTCAGCTTTTATAATTTTGTTATTACCATGTAGCCATTGGCTAATGTACATACATTATATACATAGAAGGATTTGACATGGGGGAATTGGACTAGCAAATGGAGAATTATAAAAAATAAGTATAAGTTTTGGGAGATTATTCCCTCTTCCTATTGAGGGGGCACCATAGCTCTCTCCATAGCTACAATGGGATGAAAACTGTTGCTTCACACCTACATCTGGTTAGCTCTGAGCCAGCTTCTGCATGTTTCAGTTAAAAAAATCCTTACAGTGCTTGTTTTTTTCAGCTCTTGTCAAAACTCTTTCTGTGGCTATGCGTCTCTATAAGAACTGACCCATTGTAGGCTAATGTTTGTCTTAGTTACATTGTTGGCAATGCAGTGTACACATCTTATATCATATCTCGAGTGTTGTGGCCACTCTAGTATACCACACTCTGACAATAACAACAACAGAAACATCAACAACAATAATGTATAACAATTATTGAGTTGTTATGTGCCAGTCAATTATTGAGTATGTGCTGGTCACTGTCCTAAGTGGTTTAAATATATTAGCTTATTTAATCCTCAAAACAAGAGTATATATCTCTCTTATGTTCCTGTTCTTCTCAGAGTCCTCCAGCAGACTTTCACAAAAATCTCACTGGCCTGAATTATTAATATATTGTTTGTCCATGCCTAAATCAATCATTTACCAAGAGAAATAAGAGCAACTATTCTTGGCTTAGGGGCCAATCAAAGCTCATCATTGAAGCCTGGGGAAGGAAACTGCAATTCAAAGTTGGGTGAACAAAACCTTAGTTGTGCTAGCAAGGAAGAATGGACAGGTATGGCTATTGGATAAGAATCCAACAGTGTTTACTACGGTATCCCAGAGAAAGACAATCTGAAGCCAATTTGAAGACATTCTTCAAACACTAAATATTGAAGTGAAAATAAAATTCAATTAATATTTGTACCAGCTAAAAATAATGATCATTAACTAAAATTCTACAAAATTTCTGGATATCTGTAATTAATTTCTTGTTAATGGTTTGCAGTGTAACTCCCAGAAAGGTAACATTTAACATTTCTTCTCTGAACACGACAACCCAGTAATAAGACTTTTTAATTCAGGAAACTGGAACTGTCATTCTCTACTCTGGCTTAATCCATCCCAGATGTTCACAATTTTATGTGGTTTACTTACCCCATTACCAGGATCCAACAGGGCAGAGAGAAACATTTTAATAACCACTGAAAGTATTTGGAAAGGCCTTCAACTGTCTGATATCAAAGGTCCAAGGAACCTGGTATCCATAGACATTATATGGATAGCAATGTCTGTATATCACTTCTTTTGCCCAGGTGTAGGTTACAATCTTCTCCCTTCTTTCATGTTTATAATCCCATTCAGTTAACATTACAGCAATTTCTTCCTAATCTTCCCAGGTGTCCGAGACCACCACCAGTTTGCACAACTGTAGGGATACCTGTGAAATTCAACAATCTTTTAGGCATCTTTTTTCCCTCAGACAGATAAATAAATAGGCAGATTTTTCTATCTATAATTTTTCTTGTAATTGAAATCATACTCTATATAATTGTTTCCTGATTTTTTCACCTAGCATTGTTCTCAACTTTTAACTGTTACACTTTCTATAAATCTTCTAGACTTTGTCTCTGATATGTGAGTCCTGACCTGGGGCCAATGTTGCATCTTCATTCCAGCTCCCTTGCCTGTCAATGTTACCAGATTCCTCTTCCCCTATACATAGGTCCATCTCCCTTGCTAATAGGTGATCAATAAAGCACAATAATATGTTTCTGTTCTTGGGAGTGACAATTGACAAGAATGCTTTGTACCAAATAGTGCAAACCCTTCTATTTTGTTCCCTATGGAAGCTATCCACTTATTATAGCAATGTTTGGTCATTCTACCTTGGAATCACCTTCCCAGCTATTTCCCCAGGAACAGATAAAACTAATTTTATTATTTACCAGTCAGGCCTTGCTTTTGACTCAAAGAATAATACCCAGGTTGATCATTCACTTTTTTCATTAGTCTTAGCTCCTAATGGCATTTGGATTCTCTGAAAATTTACCTTAAACAGATGAAGATCAACCAATGAGTGCTGAATATCCTTTTGAATAAAGCATGAGGCTTTTTCAACTATTATGTTAAGAGAGTGCTAGGTATTGAAATTTGTTCATTGTGAGAGGTCCATTTCAAATCCAGCTCCCATCCCACAAAGCATTCCCTAATCATTGCTAACAGTGATGTTATCCCTGTGGATAACTCATAAGGCATTTAATTATTAGTATGCAAATGTTTATGAAAAAGCAGGGCCAACCATTGCCAGCTGACCTAAACATTCAAGCTTGTGTGCTTATTCAGCTCTCCACCTTTATGTTAAGCTGCAGCTGCAGAGGCAGAAATCACAGGAAATACACACACACACACACACACACAAGCACTCCAGAAGCTATTTTATACAAGTGGATTTTATAAATAACCAAATTTTATTCTTATCTATCAAATCTCAACACCCAAACTTCCCTGTATTCCCTGGAGAAGTGTGCACTCCCTAGAGGAGTGCCCAGAGAGAGGAGAGAAGAAAGCCTTCAGGTTTACTTCTTTGAGTCTTTATCCCTGAGCTGACAATATTTGAAAGTGTCCTAACAGGTATCTCCTGATTACTGAATTTCTTATCTTAAAGAAAAATAAATTAGGATTGAGATTCCCTGTGTTGTGCTTTATCTGCATTTCCAGAAATAAAATGTGCTTCAGGGAAAAAACAAAAAGGTCACTGGACCACATTCATTTTCAGGAATGGAAGATTGTAAGAAGAATTATTGAGCACAGTGTTATTCAAACTAAATTTTGAGCAAGAATATTTTCTCTTTGTATTATCACATATTAAAAATGCGCACTTGAGATTTTTGATGGCAAAGATGGAGGAGGAGAAGGAGGACTGCTAATGAAAAGATGATGAATAGTACTCAGGTTGCACATCATTTGATCCAGATCCCATGTCTATGTGTTTGTTATGTGTATGGATATGTGTAATAACATATGGAAGACTCTCCAAGTTAATTCTCATCCTGGGCATTTCTTGCTATCATTTTAGCTAATTAAGTAGCCCATAGCCTCTCCTGCCCATGGTAAACTTTCTTTAGCACCTTAATTCTAACAGTGCTTTTAAAATCATGCATCTCCGTTACTTGGCTTTCAAAGACTCCACTGACAAATAGAATGCCCCAAACTGTCAAAAGAAGGAAGATTTTACACTGGATGGAGCTTTTATTGTTTTGTTATTTGATTTGTCTTTTTATTTGTTTATTTATTTTTTTATTTCAGCATATTATGGAGGTATAGATGTTTGGGTTACATTTGTTGCCCTTGCCTCCCCCCCAAGTTCGAACTTCAAGCGTGTCCATCCCCCAGATGGTGCCCATCACACTCTTTGTGTATGCATATACCCATCCCCTCCTCCTCCCTCCCTCCAGCCCCTGCCTGACATCCAAAAATTTTATTCTTATTAGTGCACTTATATGATTTTTTTAATTTATTTTTTATATTATTATTCCAAGGTATTGTGAGGGTACAAACATTCTAGTGACACTTTATGTCTTTGCCTCACTCAAATGCAGGTTAAAGGCATGCCCTTCCCTCACTTTAGTGCTCCCCGTGTCCTTTAGTTGTAGATTCGCCCCCCATCCCCCTAATCCCTGGAGAGTATTTCTGCCATGTGATCACCCTAGTGTTGATCAGTTAGTACCAATTTGATGGCGAACTTTGATTAATGGTGCCACGATCCTAACTCAGTCCCTGTAGAGCCAGTTAGCTTTCCATAGTCACAGATTATCCTCAGCAGTATTACTACTATAATAACCTAGCAATGTTTCTCAAAGTATAGTCCATGGGCCATCTTACTTACCTGGAGGATGCCTATTAAAAAATACTGACTGCAGCCAGACATGGTGGCTCAAGCCTGTAATCCCAGCATTTTGGGAGGGTGAGGCGGGAGGACTGCTCGAGGCCAGAAGTTCAAGACCAGCCTGGGCAACATAGTAAGATCCTGTCTCTACAAAAAATTAAAAAATTAACCAGGCATGGTGCTGCATGCCTGTAGTCCCAGCTACGTGGAAGGCTGAGGTAGGAGGATTTCTTGAGCCCAGGAGTTGGTGGTTACAATAAGCTATGAGCTATGATCATGCCACTGCACTCCAGCTTGGGTGACAAAGCAAGACCTTGTCTCAGAAAAAAAAAAAAAAATGTTAATTGCTAAACTCCATTCCAGACATATCACATTAGGATCTCTGGTTGGTAGATCCTAGGAAAGCAGCAAGAAAAGATTCTCCTGCCTGTAAGAGAGAAGAGCAAGCACATGAGTCCCTTGAAATGTACCCCATTAACACTATCAGAAAAATAACCTCACATGCACATGTCCAATCAATTTTGGATCAGCATTAACATTGTTTTAAATGACTGATATAATTAATGACTGCCCTATTCATGCATGCCGATTTTCAGAAGTTAAATTCTCCAGTAATAATTTAAAAATAGTGACATAGAAATTTCATGTTTTCCCTTTATCTTTTAGTCTAGGTTCTCCACGGAAAGTAAGCCTGAGGCCTCCAGTTTATGTGAAAGTTCTTTGGGAAGGCATCACAGAGCAGGAGTAGAGTTTAGGGAAAGGACACAGGGAAGGAGGGAAGGCCAATACAAAAGAGCATTCTTGAGTTCATCCCCCACTTTAAGCAAATAGGGCTCAAGCCTAGTATGTTCTTAGGAGCCATGAAACTTCCTCAGAAGGCAGAATAGCCTGCCAAAGGACACAAAAGAGGAGCATTTATCCACCACTTTTGATTTCCACCAGTTAGGGGTTGCCTCATGGATTGCTAATTTCTTACACTTTCAAATTGTACACTTTTTTCCACTGGTTTCAGAGAAGTCCGTAGGGCAAAAAGTCAGGTGAGGGGCTGTCAGGTTTCATCTGCATGAATCTGGTTGCCACTGAAACAGCTAGAGCAAGCAAGGTCCAAGTGGTGTCCAATACACCATATTACAGGACAAATATGGTTAAACTGCCTTTTCTTTCGTTTTACCAATGTAATTCTAATACACAATATAACCAAAATGGATTTTCTGAGAAATGAGCACAGCAGTTTCAAAGGAGAGTAAGGAACTTTAGCCTATTTTTGTCTCATGTATTTGACCCATTCCCACAAACCTGAGATGCACTGAAACTTGATCTTCTGTGAGAAAAGTATTTTCTAATAAATTACAATTTATTTCCTGAATTTGGTTGCCAATTTTTAAAGGGCCAAACAGCAGCAAAATGAACATTAGTATGTACTCTGTAAATACTTTTATGTCCAGCATTAATCCTAAGACTTGATTAAGTTTTCACACTGGTAAAATTATACTAAAAACAGATTGACTAGATTGGATCCTCAAGTAACACTTCTTATTATAGTGAAACACAGAATTTTGAATAGTACAAGTTTATCTTGGACTGTGTCCAAGACGGTCTGGTTACAAGAAGTAATTCATTATAACCTATAATGGGATCTTGGAGCTTAGAACACATTACATGAAGGCTCTAGTCATGCAGATTACAAACAGAAAAACTTAATAGTCATGTGCTTTCATCAAGTAAATACTATATTTGTTTGTATAATGTATAAACTTAATTTAGAAAAAGTGAAGGACAAATGGGGCAAATAAAAAGAAATCTGACTAAAAGCATATCATCTTTTCTTTTAACTTGAATTCTGTTAAAATAAAATAATTAAATATGATTTTTCAAAAAAATACTTCTCTCTCCTAAGAAGGTGGTTAAAGTAGCTATTGAATTGAATTAGGATGAAATAGAAAAACTGAACCGAAGAGAACAGCAAATAACAAAAAGTGGGGACACACACTGCTGAACAAAGTCCAATAGTAACAGATACTATTTTCAAAGGGAGGGATCAAATATACTCAGGTCTTCACTAAATGAGCTTAGATCACAATCAGCTTGATACCAACACTTCCTTTCTTTGACTTGAAGCTGAATAGATCATAAATCACTGTTACATAAATTTCTAACAACCATTAATTCCTGAAATAAATGAATAAATTAGTTTCTCCTTTCTATACAATTTTGCTGTTGGGCTAGATGATTTTTTAAATCCCTTGGAATATAATAAAAATAATAACAACCACCATGTAATAAAACTACCTGACTTACCTAAACTCAATTATGTAAATCAAGTAAGATAATATATGTAAATTCATCGTGAGAGGCAAGCTAAAAAAAAGAGAATATATATAAAAGCACTTAAATTATAATTTAATTCTTTCTATAATTATACATCTCTCACAATTTGCAAAGTAATTCAACAATTTCACTACAATTATGCAACTTTAGCAATTGGAGAGATCGCTCTGATCAGCTGTAGCTGCTAAGTCTATCTACTATAACACCTATTTCTTACACTGTTTGGATACATATGTATATCTCATTAAATCTTATAAAATCCCAAATTCTATAAAATCCCCAAGGTATATATTATTATCTTCATTTCATTGATAAACAACCAAAGTACAGAGAAATTTAAATTATTTTTTCAATAGGATTAGAATTAAACACTTGAATTCATTCAGCAAATTAGATGGGGCTGCTGATCTTTCCCAATATTAATCTATACAAACACATTACTGTATGTTTGCAGTTTCCAGAACTCATAATGACTTACCACAGCAGAACCTTTGTACATGAGTTCTGCCTCAAAAGCCTTCTGCCATTCTGCTCCCAATAGGCAAGCTGCTTCAAATGTCTCCGAATTCTTTAAGAAATTTCAAATATATTATTTCATTCTTACAACAATCCCTTTGGGCACAGTTAAGTCTTAATAGTCTCATCTTTCTGTTAGGGAAATAAGACTTGTCCAGAAAATATTTAGATAATCAGAGATAGGGCCAAGGTTTAAACCCTGGTCCTATCTCCCGGCTCTACTCTTTCTACAGTAGCATAAGGCTGAGAATATGGCTATATGCCATCACTGATTGTAGAATATGATCATAATTTTTGGTGCACTTCCTGCTCTGGTCCGTTCGTAGATTACAACATAATTCAAAGCCCTTCAATCTATTTAATTTTAAACTTAGTACAAGAAAGAATCTAGAACTCAGGGCTGGGAAAGCCAGTATAAACATTTTTGCTAATTCCATTAAAAGTCAATTTATAGGCCGGGCGTGGTGGCTCACATTTGTAATCCTAGCACTCTGGGAGGCTGAGGCAGGCGGATCGTTTGAGCTCAGGAGTTCAAGACCAGCCTGAGCAAGAGCGAGACCCCGTCTCTACTAAAAATAGAAAGAAATTATCTGGACAACTAAAAATATATATAGAAAAAATTAGCCGGGCGTGGTGGTGCATGCCTGTAGTCCCAGCTACTCGGGAGGCTGAAACAGAAGGATCATTTGAGCCCAAGAGTGTGAGGTTGCTGTGAGCTAGGCTGATGCACGGCACTCACTCTAGCCAGGGCAACAGAGACTCTGTCTCAAAAAAAAAAAAATAAAGTCAATTTATAGTCATCTCTCAAACGTACACATCAATTGTAAGGCAAGTAAAAGAGTATGTGTGCTAAAAATACTAAGAAATACATTATTAATGCAAAAAAAGTAAAAAAAAAAAAAAAAAAAAGGAACTGAGATGGTTACAATAGGTGCTTCACTTCAGCCCTGCCTCAGAGAACACAGTTTGTTTTCCTCTCCTTATTTATGAGACTAATTAAATTGCTATCAAATTTGAAAGCTCTTTTAGTTACCTCTAAAAATGTAAAGCTTCTTGAAGTAAATAGAAAAATGTACTAGGACTGCAAATTAGCCTTTATGTAATAATAATAATTCTTGGTCAAAATTCAGAAACTTTGTTATTTTCTCAAAAACATTTTCTACATTAAAAAGTAGAAAAGCACAGATTCTGTTATTTGAAAACTGCATGGTGTACTGAAAAGAGTACCAGAAAACTGGAGTTGAAGTCTTGGGTCTATTTATCTACTAGTTTGTACATACAATGCTAGTTAAACCACCTGATTTATCAACATCTGTGAAAAAATGAAAACTGTACATGTTCTACCTTTATGACAGTTATTTTTAGGTTCAAAAGATATATAGGAAAGGTACTTTGTATTTTATCATTGTTCTCGAATGTCCTGTAAGTATTAAACAAACCATTTCTTAACTCATAGGAATTTCAGAGGTACTATTAATAAATCAGAAAGGGTAATTCTTTTGTGGCTTATATTATCTATGTTACAGTCTTTAAAAAGAATATAGCTAGATCTGTACATGGATAGGAAGGAAATACTCCTGATTACAAAAGAACATCTAAATCTTCCTTTTTTTATTAGCTTGCATTTCAAATTCCTTAAAGCTTCTGACCACACGATTTATTAGCCAAACCAGGACATTTTTGAGAGTAAAAGGGAGCCCTATTAATCATTAAGCTAGAACAATAGGCATTAATCAGGAGTGTGGCTGGAAAGCTAGGGCACATAGTCACTTTACTACTAGGTCTGCTAGATTTGAGAAGAGGAAGCTTATCTATTTCAACTTTAGTATTCTAAATAGTCCACAAAAACAAACTGTCACCAAGAGTGGCAGAGAATTAAAACATAATTTCACTCTAAATTTTTAATATTTCTGATTATAACAACTAACATTTAAAAAGTATTGGCTAAAACTCAGGGTCTCCTCTAAGAACTTAATTTTGAACATAAAACATTTTTGAATTTTTGAATTTATCTTTGGAAAAGTAACTATCAAAACTTACATAACCTTAGACTAACATATGGATTAGGAGAAGGAAAAACCAGTATTTTAAACAAATCCATTTTTCTCAAGCATAATTAGAATAGGGAAAGACTGAAAAAAAAAGTCATACAGTGTGTTTAAAGATACATCTGTAATTTATGATGCATTAAATACATTAAAGATCACAACTAGGGCCGGGCGCGGTGGCTCACGCCTGTAATCCTAGCACTCTGGGAGGCCGAGGTGGGCGGATCATTCTGAGCTCAGGAGTTCGAGACCAGCCTGAGCAAGAGCGAGACCCCGTCTCTACCAAAAATAGAAAGAAATTAAT
>CAUYSK010107384.1:0-77399 GCA_963575035.1 Avahi laniger | reverse complement strand
CTGCCTCAGCCTCCCGAGTAGCTGGGACTACAGGCATGCGCCACCATGCCCGGCTAATTTTTTCTATATATTTTTAGCTGTCCAATTAATTTCTTTCTAATTTTAGTAGAGACGGGGTCTCGCTCTTGCTCAGGCTGGTTTTGAACTCCTGAGTTCAAACAATCCGCCCGCCTCAGCCTCCCAGAGAGCTAGGATTACAGGCGTGAGCCACCGTGCCTGGCCTTCAGATTTGTTATACATTTATCTTTTGATCAGTTGTAAACTACTAATAATGATAACTCAAGCCAGGAGAATTGTTTTAACATTTAAAGCATTATGTTCATAGAAAATTAAAATTGTATTGAATTTCAGTTTATATACAATTTTTTGCAGAGAATTATGCTTGATTAATAAAAAGATTTTACACATAAAAAATATTACATCAGGTCTCCATGGGAAGAGTGGAATAGATTTGAGGTGAGAGGGGAAAAAAAGTGTCAAATTCCCATAAAGAAACTGTTGATGTATATTTTTAAACTTTTTCTTGTGAAAAATCGTGCAAACTTCAATAATTGTCAATAAAGTACCAATCTTGTTTCATCTAAAGTTTCAGAATCACTCCTGATTATTTTGAAGCAAATCCCTATAACATTGTCACCTGAAAATACTGTACAATAACTTTTTTTTTTTTTTTGAGACAGAGTCTCACTTTGTTGCCGGGGCTAGAGTGAGTGCCGTGGCGTCAGCCTAGCTCACAGCAACCTCACACTACTGGGCTCAAGCGATCCTACTGCCTCAGCCTCCCGAGTAGCTGGAACTACAGGCATGCGCCACCATGCCCAGCTAATTTTTTATATATATTTATATATTTAGTTGTCCAGATCATTTCTTTCTATTTTTTAGTAGAGATGGAGTCTCACTCTTGCTCAGGCTGGTCTCAAAATTCTGACCTTGAGCGATCCACCCGCTTCGGCCTCCCAGAGTGCTAGGATTACAGGCGTGAGCCACCGCGCCGGGCCTACAATAACTATTTAATATTATATATTGAGCCAGTGATCACATTTCCCTAATTGCCTTGTACGTTTTATTTCCTATAATTCTGTTTATTTGAATTGGGATCGAAGCAAGGTCAATACTGAGATCAGTTGATATGCATCTTAACTTTCCTTTAACCTGTGAGTTCTCTCTTCATCTTATTTTTCTTCATTGTAATTTATTTGTTTAAGGAAAAGGATAATTTATCATGCAGTTTCCCGTTAGCTGTAGTCCACTGTCTCCCTGTGCTGTTGTTTAATACATCCCTCAGTTCCTTCCAGCTCCTTGTTTACTATTTTTAAACATTTTCTGCTAAACAATCCAGAGGGATCCTCTTAGTTCCTGTAAATAGGTGGTTGTATCTAGAACAGAGGCTAGAAAAGTGTGATTAATTACATTTCTTTTATACTCAGTTTTGTGAATTTTGAGTAATACATTCAATATGTTTTTAATTTAAATTTTTTGCTTCAGTCGACATTTGCCATCTGTGATCAGTGGGATCTATATATATAGACAAAATACTCTATCTCAGTAGATATAAAAGAGTTGTATACTTAGAATTTGTACACTTTGTATGTTATACTTCAATAAACAATAATAAAAAATGATTGTCACCTGTAAAACCTCTATCTGCACACATAAAATGCTTGAAAATATAATTTTCTAACCTGTCGGAAAATATTCCAAACAAAGAATTTCAGTGGATATTTGTACCTCTTGGTTTGTCACAAATAATTGGTTGACATTAGGAAAAAATGGAAATATACTAGCTGAATTTCAATGAAAACGTTTGGATAGTGGTGGAGGTTTTGAAGATGACTATCATAATATATTGGAGCCAACAATGCACTTCTTCCATTTGTATCTATTTATCTTTAAGAGTAACTTTTCCTGTCTATTTATCTGTCACATCAGGCCTGGGCTGACGTACACCTGTCTGGGAAATGACCCTGGACTCCATCTTCCCACAGTACCGTCTCCCTGGAATCTAGCGTTAAGGTAACTGCGGAATGCTGCCTGCCTGGTTGGCTGTGAGTTTCCTGATCCACAAGATTGCACTTGAACCAGGGGAGCTGTGAGTTAGCACGCAGGCATTGGGCCATGTAACCAGAGCAGCATAAAAGATCAATGGGAAACCCAAGCTGTGGTTTCTCTATGTGAAAGTGAGCCCTATGTAGCAAAATAAGGTGTGTACTTGAGTAGCTGCTGCTGAACCTGCCGCCAACATAAATACTTCGCACATGCTGTTATGTACACATCCTATCCTATATTCCATAAAGCACAGTAAACACAGCACTCCATTAAAGCCCATTGTGTCTCATGGGGCTGATTGCTAGTTTGAGCTGGTTACCACTGCAGTACCAGAGCAGCGCCTCAACTTCAGCCTCCAAAACAGAATTCCTGGTTATCTTCCCCAAAACCTGCTTCTCTCTTCCTCTTTCCCATCTTTATACTTTTTAAAAAAATTTTTGTAGAGGCAGGGGTCTCGCTATGTTGCCCAGGTTGCTCTCAAACTCCTGGCTTTAAGCAATCCTCCTGCCTCAGCCTCCCAAAGTGTTGGGATTACAGCCACTGCTCCTGGTTGATAGCAATTTTTTGAACTTCAGTGTGCTGGGATCGTTATAGCTCATGTTTGTGTGTGTGTGAGAGAGAAAGAGAGAGATAGAGAGAAAGAGAGAGATAGAGAGAAAGAGAGACAGAAACAGACAAAGAGACCACAAGATGCAGACTGCCCACAGATGACAAGCCCCTTGTGGGCTAGAGGAACATGCTCAAGGCCAGCACCTGGGACAGGGATTCTGTGAACTGCCCACTGGCCAGCGCATCCTCTCTTCCTGCCAACATGGAGCAGTGTCAAAAGTGATGGACTCAGGAGGCTTGTCGAGCCCCAGCCCGATAACAAGGCCACTTGTTTTAGTTAATGTGGGTTTGGAAGCCAGGTGCAGTGGCCATGCCTGTAGTCCCAGATACTTGGGAGGCTAAGGTGGGAGGATTGCTTGAGCCCAACAAAGGAGTTCAAGACTGCAGAGAGCTATAATCATTCGGTGACAGAGTGAGACCCCATCCCTTAAAAAATAATATGGATTTGGAAGGGGCAGTCACAGGTGGTTTTGTGAGACATCATCCCTCTGTGTAAGGCAAGGGTGTCTGGACAGGCACCATTGGCCAGTGCTGCATAAGCCAGTGGCCTGAGTGTCCTCTGGGCTCAGCTTACAACCCAGCTGTAGCAACCGCAGCCTAGTTTTATGGCTTCCAGCAGAGATTCTCATATTTTAGGGGCACATCAGAATCACCTGGGGGCTTGATAAAATACAGACTCCATAACTCATCCTAGGCCTATTGATTCAGAATCTCTGGGCTTTCAGTCTGAAAACCTTTGTTGTATCATCATATAAAGATCCCATGCTATATTTCTACACTGAGCATAATTTCCCTCAGCATTGGGCCAGCTGCCTTTTATCTGGATTATTTTTTCAGGGTTGTTTATGCAATCAGTAACCTCAAGAGGTAACATCTTCCCCTGGATGAAGAGCAGGCTTGCTAACTGCTTGCTATAAAAGCAGTACACTCCCCCATCCCCACCCCAGCTCAGCTGCAAAGCAACCTACTGCATGTGTAGCATCCATCTGGGCCCACACATCACCCATGTGGGACTCAGAGCACCAATACAAATATGCCAATACTCGTGTTGCCTGCTGGGCTGTGAGTAATAAAGTTCTTTGTGTCTGATTCAGAAATCTTGTGTCTTCTGCCAATAACCACAAATCAGTAACAAGGTAACTTATTCGCTTGTAAGTAAAGTAAAATCAAATCCCAGAGCAAACAGCTTTGACAACAAGGATTGGATACTGATACAGACATGGCTCTCTAAAACAGGAAGGACAATGTGGCCCAGGCTTGGAGATAAGAGAAGACACCCTGGGATCCAGCAGAAAACGCCTTCAGCCAAGTAGAGGGTGGGAAGGAAGGAAGGATTGTTAATGAACAGGAGTTGAGTCAATGTTTAGAGGCTGAGCAGTGAGAGGTGATATTGCAACAAGTTGCCCAAACGGTGCCATAGGTTTGCTCTTTTATGGGGGAGAGCACCTGGGCCCTTCATCAGGGAGAAAAAAATCTAAATAAATTCTGTGGTCAGTCCTGCTGCCCTGAAAATCCCCCACCCTTATGCTAAAACTGGGCAAAGCTTCAGGGGTTGATATGATAGTGGGGCAAAAGATGCCCTGAATTAAGGTGGATTGCTTGGAAAGGTTACTTCTGTGCAGACTATACCCTAATAGGTCAAAAAGCGTAAGTTCTGTAGCCCCTGTGCCACCCCCAGCATGCCTTGCAGGCTGGCCTCCCCCTCTACTCTGCACTTGCAGCCAGAGACTGGGGGTATGGATTACCATGGTCTCCTGACACCTGTTAGTCGCTAACAGTCCTTGACATGCCTCTGTTAGATTACTTGGTCTTTCTTCCTGTAGGGGAAAATGTGCCCAGATTCAACTGATGGGATTTGGAGGTTTGCAATGGAGAAGTGAAGCTACAGTGACCCTGTGTGGGGGGACCGTTGTTTTTGTTGCTTCTACACCTGAACGGGTAGTGAGAGTTGATGGGGTATCTGCTTGCACTTTTCTAGTCCCATAAAGTGTTAGAGGGGGCTCTTTCATTCAGGTACCGCCACATGGAGGGGGTGAAAGTGGAACATGTACATCACTCCCCAACCTGCCTCTCCTTTCCCTCCCAGATGGTCCAGCAGAAACAATAAAGAATCTGGAGAGGAGAAAAGGAGGAAATCACAGCTTGATTTCTTCAAGTTGTCCCAAAAACTCGAGTGGGGCCCAATGTACCCGAGACAGGCCATTTCTCAGCCCACAGCGCCACCTGCTGGATGCATTCACCGCTGCTGAAGGTTTTGCAGCTCTCCCTGGAATCAAATGGAATCTGATGATTAAGAAAGATGGGAAGAATCTGAAAGGCCTCGCTAGCCAAACAGAAATGGAATACTTCAGAGAGTAGTCAACCTGGCCCTAGCAGCACTTTGGTTTTACATGAAAAATTGGCAACTACCACTTGGGAGAAATCAATAGAAACAAAGATGTGGATCAGTTGGGCCCTCGGGTCTCAGAGGTTCCCCCAAATGCGTGGGCCTGGTTCACTGATGGCTTAGCTAAGTTGAAGGCTGATGGGGTCCGTTGGGCTCCTGCTGCCATCCTGCCTTGGGGCCAGCTATGTAAAACTGAAAGTGGACATCACCGCTTGGATTAGGAGGCAGAACTCAAAGCCGTTCCCATCCTAAATCTGGCCAGCAGCCCCCTTGATGGAACTTGCTACATTTTACTGACTTGGGCTGTTGCCAGTGGCCTAGCTGCTTGTTTTACCACTTGAAGGACTAAAGACATGGAACATTAAAGACATAGCCTCTGGGGCTGTGAACTATGAAAACAAATCTTAGCTACCCTCTGACAGTAGGGTATTTCATGTCAATATCCATGGTGGGGACCCAATCTCTGATGAAATTGTCACCAAGATGCAGACCAAGCCTGCCCCACCCAGAAGCTCCCTCTCACTCCTGGTAAATTGCCTTCATGGGACCTTTGAGCCCCACCAGGGGTTACTCTTGATGCCTCACTTCTGTCCACACAGAGGTTACCACGTCCCTGTTCCAGTCCGATCTGCTGATTCAGGCTGCATCATTATTGCCTTTGAAACTAAACTGTGCCGTGTTTCAGGCTTCCCATAACCTCTACAGCCTGACATTAGTGTGCCGTTTGTTGCAAAGCCACCCAACAATGGGTCAGTAGTCAGAGCATTCAGTGAACATTCCACACCCCCTGCTATCTGTAGCACCTGCTTGTCAAGCACTGGAATAGCCTCCTCCACAATCAGCTCTAACTCCCTCACCTCCTGGTCCACACCTCAGTAAGGCAGTCTGGTCACTGAATGTGGCCAGCGCCTGAAAGGGTTCATCTCCTCTTGGCTGCCTCTTGGATAATGATCAAGATGAAAGGTTGGGAGCTCTATAGACTTATTTTGAAAATTTAGGATTTTGTTTGACCAGTCCTTGGTATGATGCTTCATTTTTTATTCCCCCCTAATGGCTATTTCAGGCCACCCTGGTGGGTAGATCCTGTGGGTGCAGCCCAGCCAAAAGTCCAACCTTAGGGATTCAAAGTTAATTCTGGTCTCACCAGCACGATTCTACTGTTGGATTGACGCAGTCCTAGATCACAAAGACAACGACCGCTTGATTCAAGACACTGCTCTCCAGCTGCCCTGCAAATGCCCTGGCCAGCTGAAAATGGCCCTCAAAGATACCTAGATCCTGGGTTCTACCAGTGGGCACTATGTAATCTAAAGTGTCTCTATGACGAGAAGTCAGAGAGCGATTTTATTATAGGGGAAAACAGTGGAGAGCAGAGGGATGGAGAGAGAGCTTTGAAGATGCTAACATACTGGCTTTGAAGATGGAGGGAGAGGTCTCCAGCCACGCAATGCAACAAATGAGGCTCTAGAAGCTGGAAAAGGCAAGAACTCCACTAGTGGGAGTGTGGCTCTGCAGACACCTTGATTTCAGACTATAGGCTAGAGTGCTGTGGCGTCATCATAGGTCACTGCAACCTCAAACTCCTGGGCTCAAGCAATCTTCCTGCCTCAGCCTCCTGAGTAGCTGGGACTGTAGCTAGGACTACAGGCATGTGCCACCATGCCCCGCTAATTTTTTTCTATTTTTAGTAGAGACCAGATCTCGCTCTTGGTCAGGCTGGTATCCAACTCCAGAGCTCAAGCGATCCTCCCACCTTGGCCCTCCAGAGTGCTAGGATTACAGGCGTGAGCCACCGCGCCCCGCCAGGAGTTTGGATTTTATCCTGAGGGCAATAACAGGACATTTCCTTCACTCTGCTGCAACCTTAAGAACTTGGCATTCTTATCCCAGTTTTACTGACGAAGACGATCAAGTTGGGGCCGGTGTTAAGTATTTTTCCAAGGGCACCCGCAGGCAAGAGGCGGGAGTAGGGCTTAGGAAAATCCCCCGGGTTCCAGGCCTGGAGGGCTTCGGGGTTTCCCAAGCCCGAGAACTGACCGCACCGGCAGCGTCAGGCCCGGTGGGCGCCATGAGGACACCGAGCATGCGCCTCTCGCCGTACGGAAGCCGGGAAAGAAGGGGGCGGGGCCGAGGCTGGCAGGCGCGGGGAAAATGGCGGCAGCAGCGGCAGCCGCGGCGGCGAACGGGACTGGAGGGAGCAGCGGGATGGAGGTGGATGCAGCAGGTAACGGGCAGTGCAGGGGGGACTTCTGAAGACACCCCTTAGGGGTGCGTTAAGGCCGTCGTGGACTCCTGGGAGAAATGAAGAGGGCGCAACAGCAACATCTCTCCCTGGGATAACTTGCGGGAGGGATGTATGGCCGAGGCTCCGCTGTCGCTCACTCCCATTTCCAGGGAAGAACGTGGGGCCCGGAAACTCACCCTGTCTCCTTTCCCTCCACCCTTAGTAGTCCCCAGCGTGATGGCCTCCGGAGTGACTGGGAGTGTTTCAGTCGCTCTTCATCCCCTTGTCATTCTCAACATCTCGGACCACTGGATCCGCATGCGCTCCCAAGAGGGGCGGCCTATGCAAGGTGAGTGCTAGGCATAATTCTCTAGTCTCTTCTCCTTGGTCACCTCCCGCAAAGAGTGGTCTTTTTCCCTTCCTTTACTAGTGCCAGTTCACCCTGCCCCCAAATCACTTTTTCCCCAGTACTTGGTTCCCACTGACCTCAGACCCTCAGGCGATAGGGAAAAGTTTTGGATTTCCTTACCCTCACCTTGTACATGTTGTTCTTCCTCTCAGTGATTGGGGCTCTGATCGGGAAGCAGGAGGGCCGAAATATCGAGGTGATGAACTCCTTTGAGCTGCTGTCCCACACCGTGGAAGAGAAAATTATCATTGACAAGGAATATTATTACACCAAGGAGGAGCAATGTAAGAGGGGAATAGAAGTGGGGCAGAGAAGTGGGAGTTAAAAGAAAAAAAAAAAGCACAGGCGGGGAAGATGGAGAGGGTTGGGGAGAAGTCAGCAGGAGAAGAGGCTGAGAAGGGAAGAGGAAAAGTGAAGAGAGAGTAGCTGAATAGATCTCAGAAAAAGAATACCTTCAGATATTCCCCCAAAAGAAAGTAAAAGATGAGAGAAGACAGGATAGAAGGGAGTAATCATGAGCCAGGATTTGAGGAGGGAGGTAGAAACTGGTGAAAATACACCAGGAGATCCAATTTAAGGAAGGATGGTTTAAAGAAATACTGTGTGCTCTGGCCCCTTCCTCTCCAGTTAAGCAGGTATTCAAGGAGCTGGAATTTCTGGGTTGGTATACCACAGGGGGGCCGCCTGACCCCTCCGACATCCACGTCCATAAGCAGGTATATATCCTCATGCCTGTGCATGCTGGGGCAGAGAATAGAGAACGAGGGGAAGAATAAAGATGGAGCATTGACTTTCTTGTGCATTGTCTGTCTCTTTCAGGTGTGTGAGATAATCGAGAGCCCCCTCTTCCTTAAGTTGAACCCTATGACCAAGCACACAGATGTGAGTAATACCCCACACCCACTTTGTCATGTTTGTCTTTCGCTATACCTATCTTTTCCCCTCAACCTCTGCTGTTTTTTTCTCTGTATGACATCCCTTCTCTGTTGGAGAATGCCGGAGTTGAATCTCCATTCTGCCACTTACCAGCTATGTGACTTTGGTTTAGTCATGTAATCTCTAAACCGTATTTTCCTACATAAAATGGGGATAATCTTCACTTCACTAGGTTGTTGGGAAGATCAGATGAAAGAAAATGTATGAAAGGGCCTAGCCCAATTTTTGGCACATAGTATCGGTTCTGGCGTGTTTGCTGTTAATAAGAGCTGTTTTCCATCTCTTCTTTATAGCTTCCAGTCAGCGTTTTTGAGTCCGTCATTGATATAATCAATGGAGAGGTAATACCTTACCCTTCACCCCTCAGATCCTGCTCTTGGCCTATTTCCTGCTTTTGACTCTCCCTCTGTGGGATACTTTGCTCTGTAGGCCACAATGCTATTTGCTGAGCTGACCTACACTCTGGCCACAGAAGAAGCCGAACGCATTGGTGTAGACCATGTGGCCCGAATGACAGCAACAGGCAGTGGAGAGAATTCCACTGGTAATGGAGAGGATTTCGCGGAGGTGGGGGTGGAAGGTGTGGCCACATGCCTTCTCAACCTTTGCCTGTTTCTGTCCCCCTGCAGTGGCTGAACACCTCATAGCACAGCACAGCGCCATCAAGATGCTACACAGCCGTGTCAAGCTCATCTTGGAGTATGTCAAAGCCTCCGAAGCAGGTAGGACAGGTACCTCCCTGGCACTCGTACCATTTTTCCTCTTCCTCCTTGGGAAGTAACAGCATCCACATTAATGCAGGCTTTTTGTACCTTTAGGAGAAGTCCCCTTTAACCATGAGATCCTGCGGGAGGCCTATGCTCTGTGTCACTGCCTCCCAGTGCTCAGCACAGACAAGTTCAAGACTGACTTTTATGATGTGAGTGTAAAATCCAAGATGGGGAGCTGGGGTTTATGTGGTCATTTTTGCATGTAGGACCTGGGATTCAGTTGTTCCCTGGGCATACTGCGAGGGATCCCCTGGGGAACTGGTTCTTTCTGTTCTTTCCCAGCAATGCAATGATGTGGGGCTCATGGCCTACCTCGGCACCATCACCAAAACGTGCAACACGATGAACCAGTTCGTGAATAAGTTCAATGTCCTCTATGATCGACAAGGCATCGGCAGGCGAATGCGGGGGCTCTTCTTCTGAGAGGGTACTTGGAAGGGATGATGCACAGGGGTCAGGCAACTGTCCCAGAGGGGAGGGGTGCTACACTCCCTTTAGAGAAACCGCTGTCATTAATAAAAGGGGAGCAGTCCCTCAGCACCCCTTCCAGTGGCTTTGTCCTCTCTGTTAGGCACCACACTGGTTTCTCAGCTTGAATGTTATTGAGGCCGTGTTGCAGCCTTGCTCATAAGCAGAATACCTTTTTATTACTAGCTCTTGACACCCCATCGAGTGGGAGTCGCTGTGACTTGAAATGACCCCATGGCCAGTCAGGTGGACCGTCTTTGAGTCAAAGGCTGCCTGCACCCACCTACAAAATTTCTTTTCTGCCCTATAATATCACTCTGATGTGATCTTACATAGCCCAACCCTATAAACGTTGACAAATGACTACTAATTTCATTAAAAGTTTTTTGCATACAAAAAAGGGGAGGAGGAAGGATATTAAACACATTTTTATTACGGACAGTTCAAAGCCTCAGTCCTGTGGGCACTATGAATTACCAAGAGAGTGAGAGGTTTCTGAATTACTGCTGAGTGTACTACACTGATGGGCTGTGTGTGGCACCTCAGCCCTGCGAGATGGAGGTACCAGTATCATCCATACTTTGGAGAGGAGGCCAGGAAGGGTCTAAAGATCAGGATAGCTGTATATGATTACCTGTGCCAGGTAACACATTTCCACATGCCACCCTTCAGTTCCCTGATTTTCATCACCCTCTAACCAGGGCTTCAGAGTGGGCTTTGAGGACTAAGGTGGTGAGTAATGAGATGTCTGATAGAAGCATTAATAAATAGAAAAGGAGAAATATTGGCTTGGCTGAGAGGCCCTGTGGCCCCAGAGCCTAACTGGCACAGAGTCAGTATCTCAGTAAGTATTTGAGACTAAGTAGGGGAGGGGAGCAAAAACAGGAGGAGCAGCTCAAAAAGTGGAGACCAGTGCAAACATCTCTGCAGATAGTTATTCCTTGTCCTATCCCAGTGTCTGTACTGGTGCCTGGCAGGTAGAGTAGACACTTCACTCAGCAAATATACTGAGTGGATAAAATAGGACAAACATAAAAAAGAACAAGACAGAAATCTAAAAACCCCACAATACAATGGCAATCTACAAATACTTTATTAGCAAGAATAACACCAAGTGCAGCATGGGAAAAAGAGAGGATCTTCCTTCCCTCAAGGGGCATCATTAAACCCTTAGAAGGGGCAGCACAGAACACAGTGCTTGACCCAGTGTCTCAAGCAGGTTGGATCAGACAAAAGTGATCCGTGTCTTGGAAGTATTGACCTGCCAGACATTTAACTCCTCATACTCATCAAGAGCCGCCTGGAACTGGGCAGGTGTGAAGCCACGAGATATGCAGCGTTGCTCTGCCTCGGAAAATCGGACGCTTCGGCCCCCTGAGACCAATTCACGGACAGTGGCAAATATCACATCTGCTGGCCTCTGGGTCCTGAAGGAGAAGTATGAGTGTGTAAGGTCAGGGATACAAACAAGAACACCAGTATCAACAAAGAACAATGGCAGTCAGTGTTAGAATTCTGAGGCCGGCCTCATACACACGTGGATGCAGAAGCCAAGTGATCTGCTCAAGAAAATCAAGGTGACTCAAACTTCATCCTTCATTAAACCACTCACCTAGCTGTTTGCCCCTTGTCGCCTAAAAGTGAGTCCTTTGACATCTCCATTAGCCTTATTGCTTCATTCACATCTTCCTTCTCTACAGTGTCCACCATTCGCAGGCGTGCCTAGGGGGAAGGTAGGGGAGAGATGGGAACAGGAGGAGAGCAATGGAACCAAGTCAGGGAACCCCCTTGTTCCAGCTTTAAGGCTGGGCAACTCATGTTGCCTGCTCACAAAACAGAGTGGAGCTCCCCACTTCCCCCCAACATCCGCAGTGTTGGGCCGGCACTGTCAGACCGAGACAAGTGCAATGCCCAGGGCAGCGTCCAGCAATTGCCCAAGTCTCCGCCTCTCAACACTGGCCAGTCCCGGTGTTCAGCTGTCCTGTGAGGGAGACCAGACCCTTTTGAACTCCACTGGGCTCCCCACCATGACAGATGGAATTTGGGGAGCTCAGCCAAGAAGGCGATTGGCAGAGAGGTTGTGTCCCGGGGGCTCGGGAAGTGCTAGCTCAGCAGTAGGTCAGGTAATCACACTACCTGCACGAACAGCACTTTGGAGCCCCTGGGACTAAGGTCCAGGATGGGAGGATAGAAATGAAGGAAGGTTTATAAAGCACAGGATCTAGGACACAGGGAGTGAAATTAATCCCACCCACCCCCCCTTCAGTGAGTTTAAGAAGCAGGGAGAAGGCCTTTCCCTCCATGGACGCTGCATGTGCCCTACTGGAGCAGCAAGTACCCACAGTGCGGTAGCACGGAGAGGACCACTATCTGCACTGTCAGCACTTTAGCCCCGGCAGGGCTGGAGTGGGAGGGAGGAGGCAATGAGAGCACATTAAGGCGTGTTGCTCAGTAAGGGCCAAAATAGACAGCCCTCTGGCAATACAGAGACCTGTCACTCACCAGAGCAGTTGAAAGCCGCAGAATGGCCAGCAGGGTCCGGGCAGAAGTATAGGTGGCATCCTTACTAGCCCAAGCCTCTCGCCTCATCTCCACATAAGCTGCTGTGATATAGTCAGCCAGGGACTCTGGCACTGTGGGTTGTTTCTCGCGGCACATAGCTATGTAACGTCTGTGGGAGAGAAGGTTCGTGGGAAAGCAGATAAAAAAGAGATGGGGAACTGAGTGAACGCACGGGCGTCTTTTTCTGCATAAAGGCTTCCCGTTTAACAAAACTCTTTGGGGTTTCATATACGCCTTATACACACAGCCTAAAGGTAGTCTTATGTAAGTTTTTTAGTAATTTTGTGCAGGAAACCAAGTTTCATGTGACTGTGAACCTGTAACAAGATTAGATGCAGAATTTTCTATTCAAAAGTGTCACTCACAGTGGCACTCGAATAGTTGTGGATTCTGGATTAGGGATGTTCAAACCTGTATTAAGTATCGATGGAACGGGACCCAGCTTGGTCTAAAAAGTTTCTACCTGCCTCACCCCTAGGGCAGAATGGTGGTGAGGAAGGCAGGTTCTGAGGACACTCTGTTCTCATCTGGCCAGGCACAGGGAACACGTTGATTTATTGTTCTCAGGCCCAGGACATGCGGTAGTGGGGGGGGACATGCGGTAGTGGGGGGGGGAGTGGTGAAAAAACACACCCTAGGACTGAAAGCTGTTCAGGAGACACTCGTGGCCCAAGACACTGCCACATGCAGGCAACTCGCCTAAAGTGCACCCATCCTCACCCAGCTCTCCTACCTCATGAGCTTCATGTCCAAAGGTTCAAACTGGGTGGGCGGCTGCCGACTGTGTTGGTGCACATAGGTGATGTGCTGGGCCAACCTGAAAGGGGAGGTAAGGAGGAACACTCTTTAGGGCTACACACCCCATGCCCCAACTCTAAATATCCCTGACTTTTACAGTGTGGCAGGGACAAACTTTCCCGGGAAATCCTCATCAGCATTTCAGCCTCCACCTACCATTTCCCTAACCATGAACCAGCTCCTGCCAGCAGAGAACATGACTGACTTTCTGATTTCACCTCCCTCCCTACAGATCATTAGAAGGGCATGTCTCTTTGGGTGCTGAGCTTCATTCACCGTAGGTCATTGTCTCGGTCAGGCCGGTCCTGGATCAGCCAGAGGAGGTCAAATCGGGAAAGCAGCGCAGCAGGAAGCTGTATGTTCTGCTCCAGGCTGCGGCGGGGGTTATAGCGCCCATAGGCAGGGTTGGCAGCAGCCAGGATGGAGCAGCGAGCATTCAGTGTGGTGAGAATGCCCGCCTTGGCGATGGAGATGGTCTGCTGCTCCATGACCTCGTGGATGGCTGTGCGGTCAGCCTCAGCCATCTTGTCAAACTCATCGATGCAGCACACGCCCTGGTCAGCCAGCACGAGGGCCCCGCCCTCTAAGGTCAGTTCTCCACTCACAGAGTCCCTCAGCACGGCTGCTGTAAGCCCCACTCCTGAGGAGCCACGTCCTGTTGTGTATTGGCCTAGAAGAGAGAAAATAAGCAGACTTACTTAGGGAGAAAAGAACAAGGAAGGGAAGGAGTATAGGGCAAGGATGCAAAGACAGGGCTAGTGAGGTGAGGCCCATACTGAATTGCTCTGCCCTCTCAGCCTTTCCCAAGATGGCTAAAGATCTGTAGGGTGCTGGCAACACCTCCCCTTCCCTTGCCACCAACCCTCTCTAAGAACTACTCTCTCCACCCACCCCCACCCTTTGAATAAACAACGCCATGGTCCTATCCCACCCAAGGTATGATTACTCACTGCGAGGGGCCAGGCGATCGATATAAGACAGGAGCTGAGACTTGGCCACACCAGGGTCCCCCATCAGGCAGATGTTGATGTTGCCTGGAGGAAGGGAAGGAAGCCCCTGAATAACTATTCTCTAAAGCAACTTGTCCAACAGAAAAAAAACACTTGGAGGTCTGCCTCACCTCCCACACCGCTACTCCTAAGTTCTCTCCGTGCCCATGAAGGCAAGATCCACTTTCATTCTTTGACCCATAGGGATACTCGCCCACAGCATCTTTTTTCCTTCCATACGACTCAACCCACCCCGTGTTTCTCCCTCGTTCTTTCTTCTTACCCCTGATTTTCATGCCTCGAGGAGACTGGTCCACACCTCCCACTAGCAGGAGTAACAGTGCCTTCTTCACATCTTCATGCCCATATATCTCTGGGGCAATAGAAGCTGCCAGCTTTTCATAGAAATCCTCCTCTGCAAAGAAGTTAAGATTAGAGTATTTTCTGGAAAGAGGGCTGAGATGAAAATCAAATTCCCAGCCTTCCCCCTGGCCCCTCACCCGCAATCTGCCTCAGCTCCTCCTTGCTCAGCTCTCCAGCCCCAAACTCATCATCATCACTCTTATTCATCTTCACAATCCGATGGGCTTCCAGGTAAGTTTCTGAGAGTAAACCCTTGGGCAAGAAAATGCCAGGATATGGATGAAATCCTTTAGCTTGCCCACCACCTGATTCCCTAATGATTTGACAAAACCCTTTGATCTGTTTGATGTTTTGCTGTGTTAGTTTTCTCTGTGGGAGGTAGGGAGATTGAGTGGGCGAGGGGAAAGGGGACTCTCTCCTCGTTTCAAACTCCCCTTCTCACCTGTACCACCTGTCGGAACCCAGTGCGCAGGACTGGCAAGAAAATACCAGTGACACTGACATGATCTCCAGGCTGGGCAATTCTCGTGTTCTCTCCTTCTACCAGCACCGTGATGCTGCGAGGGATGTTTCCCACGGGCACTTGGTCACTCTAGAGAGAGAAGGGCAAGGAGAGAGGAACATAAGGTCTGTAAGGACCTGACCTTTCCTCCTTAAACATCCCACTCTAAGACTTCTCAGTCTGCCCATCCTCAAACCAGCCTACGGGAACAAGGGAGATGAGACCTCCTTTACCTCTTCCCAACTCAAACAGAAAATTTCAGGTAAACCTCCCTCCTGCTCTAGGTGAGAGGTTTTCTGCCTCAGCTCTGTCTTCTCTTCTCTTGTTCTTTCTTCCTGCCACTCCACAAGTGACTATAGGATTCTAGTGGACTCCCTGCTTCACCTGTCCAGGACCACGTATCCCAAACTCACATGTTCTTGCATCTTCATCTCCTGGAATTTGATGAATTTGGAGCCACGTGTCTGCAGATACAGCCGCCCTCCCGAGCGGTTGGTTTGGCACTCCTGGCTTGGGCACATGATCAGAGGCATGAAAGTAGGAGACTGGATCTAGGAATATGAGAAAGAAAGCAACAAAAGAAATCAGAAGGAAAAGAGCCCCTTGAATCACATTTTCTCTTCATGGCAAATATCTTCAAAGTGTCAAGAATCCGTTGAACTATTCTGGGTCAATATAACAAACACCAAGAAAACAATACAGGAACAAAGACTGCTACATACCAGAGAAAGAATGAAAAGCTAACACATAGGCATCTTTTGCGAAGTAGAGAAAACAAGCACCAGTAAGTGCTTTCCTGTCCCTCGCTCCCCACGTACCGGCTGGTAGGTCTCTGCTCCACACTGGTCACAAGTGTAAGTGGCCACCACCATCCTGGGTTTGACTTCAGAGACTCGAGTGACGATTCCACGCACAGTTACCAATTTCCCTACGGAATCAGCCCGTACTTCCCGGATGACACGAGGCTTGTTGCTGCTTGGGCCTTGAAAATACAGCTCGCTAAGGGAAGAAAATAGTCATTAGCAAAGTCCAGGAGAAAACAAATGCCTACACCCTTCCCCAGAGAGACCACTCACAATCTGCGCATGAGCTCAGCAGGGTATTGGTTCTGGGGGCTTCGCACTGCCCCAGGGTCCCTGCTCCGCTGCTCCATCATCAGCCGGTGCTCAATGTAAACGTCCAGGACATCTTTATTCACCGCCTAAAAAAGAAGAAAAAAATGAATGGCAGAACAGAGAAAAGAGAGCACAGTGCCAGACAGAAATCACTATTCCTCCTTTCTGCCAGCTCAGAAAACGTCACTATCTGAGCAGCTTCGTGAGAGAAGCCTAAATCCCTTGCCCTGTTCTCCAGCCATTTACCTCCCTCTCCTTGTATTCAGGAAGCAGCTCTTGTACAGCATCAGCAAAGAGCCTTGCATAGCGCCTGGCATTCTCACAAATCGAGTCCACCAACTCAGGGTCATCCTCAGCTACATCATCCAGATCCACGTACAGTGCCACCTGTTCCCGATGAGCCAGCCGAACCTGGGGTGGGAAAGAGACAGCTACACCTCAGAGCCAAGTTAACCTTGTTCGCCAGAATTCACACATCACTGTGAACTCACAGCACAGGCTCTAGAAACCCACAGCGGGAGAAAAAGCAGCATCAGACAGAGCAATATTCACTTCTCAGCCCCCAAACTCCTAAAAGCACTCTAAATCATTTATGAATATACTATACTACCATATTCACTTACTGGGTATCATGTGCTGTGCTAAACTGTCACTTACAAACAAAATATAATTTCTGAAACAAGCCAGACCACCTCATATAACTCCTTAAGCACACCCTATTCTCTTCACCCAATCTTACACTTACCAACTGGTTCCCATATTTGAACTGCTTCTTTCCAAATTCTTCATCCTGGTAAAACTCTTGTAAGAACTTCTTAACCTTTTCTATAATGTAAGTAGAAAATCATGAGAAACAGCCTTTCTTTCAGATATTGTACTACAAATCCCTCTGGTAGAAATAAAAAACCCACTTTCACTTAAAACACAATCTATGAGTTACTTATTACATGGATATTTAAATAAACGTACAAAATTGTCCCCAAAGTGGGCAAAACTCCTTTCCACAAATCCGTTTTTACCTAGGGAAGCGTAAGGGGCCCCGGGCAGTTGGAGTACTACCCAACACCTTCCCCCCTGGGGAATTCCAGTCTCTACTTGAGTTTAAAATCCTAGTACCCTTCCCCAGTGGCCTCCCACACTCCACAACACACTCCGGTCTCAAGGCTCTCAGCTTTCCCTCCACCCGTACAGTTCTCCCTAAATCGTTGCTCTCGTCGGGATCTCGGCCACTAGGCCGGTCCTCCACCCCACCCCCGCTACCGCCAGTGCTTCCGCTCTTAGTAAACAAAGAAGCACATGGGCCCAGATTTCAGCCGCCTCACAGCCCAGGATTCCTCCGCCCAAGGCGGGAGCCCGCCCCGCCATTGGCCAGCACGCTGAGGGCCTCTCCGTCCCTCCCCACTGCCGCCGTTCTCGGCCCCGCGCTAAGCCCCCGAATTCCAGGCACGCCCCCACCCTCAGCAGCTCTGTCTGAGGCCACCGCGCGGAAGGACACTGTTTACACACGACACTCCCTCCAGCCGCATCGCGCCACTTCCGCCCGCCTCCACTTCCGCTTTGAGGCGGCCTGAAGTGGCCAATCCTGGTGCTCAGCGGCCCCGGGCTGCCCGCCCCCGGGGCTTCGGCGCGTCTCGGAAGCACGCGGGAACTCGGGAGTGCCCAAAAGCGCGGAGGGAAGAGGTCCCAGTCCTAGGCCGAGAGCCCTTAGGGTGCGCGTCTCTCCTGGGTGCGACCCTCCTTTCTGCAGCCCCACAGCAGGGTTATTCCCATTCTCACGACCACAGCACCTTTCCTGGGCAGGTTTACCAGCTCTTCGACCCCGACGCCCCCCGTGCGCCTCCCATGCACCGTCTGTCTCAGCCCCGCCGCCGCCCGACCTTGCCTCTGGGCTTGCGCGCCCCATGGCCCACCGACACGGCCCCCTAAGACCCCAGCTTACATCCACAGGTGTTAGCCCGGAGGCTTCCCGCGGAGAACGCCCCTCCCAGGCTTGCAGACCCTCACCTTTCTCGAGCGCGTAATCCTTAAGTGCCATCGCTGCCGAGGGCCGTGCAGCAGCAGTTGGCGGGCTCAGGAGTCTAGCTCCCGGGGAAGCGGAGAACGTCCGCGCGCTGTACTGTGGCGGTCCAACCGAAATTGGCGCGAAACGTCGCCCCACACGTGACCGGCGCCACTGCGTTTGGGCCAATCGGACAAGACGGCTCTCCGCCCTCCCCATGCGCCACAGGCCCTAGCCTCGGCCAATGACCAGGCGAGCCTGGGATGAGTGACGGGAGGCGGTGGAGGTGTCGGGAGGGAATCGCCGGGCGAGGCGGGGCTGGCGCCGGGTTTCCCGCGGTCGGTGGTGGCGCGGGCGGAGGAGGATCGCTCTTAAAGGGCCAGCCCACGCTCGTCCTTTTGTTCCGGGGCCGCAGGGCGGGGCAGGCCCAACTTTAGCCGCCTTCTTGTTTACTCTCCAGAACGGCCATGATTTCCCAGTTCTTCATTCTGTCCTCCAAAGGGGACCCGCTCATCTACAAAGACTGTATCCTTGACCCGCGGGGCGGGATGGAGGGGCCGGGCGGGAGTAGTGCGCGGAGCCAGCCCGTGTCGCAGGCTCCTTAACTGTCCTTCTACCCGCCAGTCCGGGGAGACAGTGGCGGCCGGGATGTGGCCGAGCTCTTCTACCGGAAGCTGACGGGACTGCCAGGAGATGAGTCCCCGGTTGTCATGGTAACTACTGCGGGCGGGGGCTGGCAGGGGGGCGCCTCCTCCCACCCAGGGCTGGTTCTTTGAAAGCTTGCGCTGAGGAGACACCTAGCTCCAAATAAAGCTAGCGAAAGTCCATTGAGCGCTAACAGCATACCAGGTACCGCTCCATGTGTGTCTCAACCCTCAACAACTCTGGGGTGGGTGCTATTATCAACTCCATTACACGTTGGGGGGAAGCTGGGCCTCAGGGAGGGTTCAGGTGTCCCCCAAAGTCGCACTGCAACCACGACTAGTAGGGGTATTGGGATCCGAGCTCGCGACCCCTCTTTTTTCTTAACGCGTTTCTCCCTGTCTGTGTCTCAGCACCACGATGACCGTCATTTCATTCACATCAGACACAGCGGTCTCTATTTGGTAGCCACGACTTCAGAAAACATTTCTCCCTTCAGCCTCCTGGAGCTGCTCTCCCGGTGAGGAGGACTGGGCTGGGTGCCTGGGACTGCGGGTGTGAGAGGAGGAAGATGGGGATATGCACACTTGGCCATGTTTACTCAGGTTGGCCACTCTCCTGGGCGACTATTGTGGCTCCCTGGATGAGGGGACCATCTCCCGCAACGTGGCTTTGGTCTACGAACTTCTGGATGAAGTGTTGGTGAGATCCACAGATTGTCTTCTCTTGTCTGCTTTTCCACTGTGGCTGCGAGGCTAAGTCTACTCCTTTTTCACACCCTCTGTCACCCCTCTGGCCACCCGAATACTGTTCTTTCTTCATCACTAGGACTATGGCTATGTACAGACCACGTCCACAGAGATGCTCAGGAACTTCATCCAGACGGAACCCGTGGTCAGCAAGCCCTTCAGCCTCTTTGATCTTAGCAGTGTTGGCTTGGTCAGTAGGAGGAGGACGAGGGGGAAGGAGGGTCAGCCGGGAATGTCAAACCTGGGGATTGATTGCTTTGGGTGCTTTACAGTTTGGAGCCGAGACACAGCAGAGCAAAGTGGCCCCCAGCAGCGCAGCCAGCCGCCCTGTCCTGTCCAGTCGCACTGACCAGGTAAGGGAGAGATGGATGGGGTCAGACCCTCTGGCTTTTTTCTGGGACCCCAGAGTCCAAGATCCCGGCATATTTTTCTACCTCCCCTAGACATGGGCATCCTTTCCCTCACTCTATGTCCCCACCCCAGGGTTCTGGCGTGGACTGCCCTGTCCCTTCTGTCTGTCCATCTTAGAACACAAGCCATTCTGCCTCCAACCACCCAAATCCCCTCTCTTTCTCTCAGAGCCAAAAGAATGAAGTTTTTTTGGATGTGGTCGAGAGACTGTCTGTACTGATAGCATCTAATGTAAGTTTGGGCTCCGAATCCTGGAGCTGAGGACAAATGGGATTTGGGAAATGTGTTAGGAGGGTCAGGACTTGGGCACTGACCTCCCTGCCCCTTCAGGGTTCACTGTTGAAGGTGGATGTGCAGGGAGAGATCCGGCTCAAGAGCTTCCTTCCCAGCGGCTCTGGTGAGGAATCTATGGGCTGGGCCCAGGGGCTGGGTTTGGGACAGGCTGCTCGGTGTCACATGTGGTGGTGTTTGCTGACCTTCCCTGATGTTCTTTCCTCTGATAGAGATTCGCATTGGCTTGACAGAAGAATTCTGCGTCGGGAAGTCAGAACTGAGAGGTGAGAATGTGGGTCTTTAGAGTTCACGGAGAGAAGGTAGAGACAGATCGTCCCTCTTTTTTCTGTTCCTTTTTCCTGAAATATGGGTCAGGAGAAGAGCCCTTCCTTCTTTCCAGGTTATGGGCCAGGAATTCGGGTTGATGAGGTCTCATTCCACAGTTCTGTGCACCTGGATGAGTTTGAGTCTCATCGAATCCTCCGCTTGCAGCCGTATCAGGGCGAGGTGAGGCTCAGGGTGGCCTAGCGTATTCTGTCCATCATGGGAAAGGGAGACAGTGCAGGTGTGGGGAGACCAAACTGACCTTGCTCCTCTCTGGCCTCAGCTGACCGTGATGCGGTACCAACTTTCTGATGACCTTCCCTCGCCGCTCCCTTTCCGGCTCTTTCCCTCTGTGCAGTGGGACCGAGGCTCAGGCCGGTGAGACCATTTCCTGTGTTCCAGAGTTACCTTGGAACTCAAGTCAAAATGTGTATATTCCCAAGACTTACTACATAGAGGGTGCTAGTAATAGGGTGCAGACTGGAAAAAGGCTTGCCTAGTGGAGTTGGGCTGGATTTCAGACCTTCTTGGGGTACAACCTACACAGCCCTGCATGGAGGTCCTGGGTGGGGAATGGTAAGATGCCAGTAGGATATGGCCTAAGTAATGGTATTTTACTCTCTCATCCAGGCTTCAGGTTTATCTGAAGTTGCGATGTGACCTGCCCCCAAAGAGGTAAGAGTTAGGGATTGGCCAGGCCTAGTTCATCTGTGTAGGGCAGGAGACAGACCTGCTGCTGCTTCCTTCAGATGCAGCCGCCAGCCTCAGAATCCAGTTTGGTTAGAGGCTCTAATGTTTAGGAAGCAGAGGGTATTTGTGTTGAGCTCCCGTTGTGACATTTGAGAGGAATGGGGACAAGGGACTGTGCCTTTCTGGCACTAACTTTGCTCCTTTCTTCTCTGCAGCCAAGCTCTCAATGTCAGGCTGCACCTTCCCCTGCCTCGAGGAGTGGTCAGGTTAGTGTGTGTGCTCCAGGGGAGCTTCCTTGGGGAGCACAGCACGGGGCAGAGAGGATGAGCTGAGTACAACTGGCCTGGCCCAAGGAAGGCACGACCGAGCCCCAGCACCTTCCTCTCCAAACTCCAGCCTGTCCCAGGAACTGAGCAGCCCAGAGCAGAAGGCAGAGCTGGGAGAGGGAGCCCTTCGCTGGGACCTGCCCCGGGTGCAAGGAGGCTCTCAACTGTCAGGCCTCTTCCAGGTATCCGCTGTTGACCCTCCAGCCCCCTCTCCTCTGACTTGCAGCCCCTCGCCCTGCCCTCCTCAAGCAGTTGCTGCCTTGTTCTCCAGTGTGGTCAGCCTACTGCCTTCTGTCCTCTTCCTTACCTCTGCTCCTCACAGATGGATGTCCCAGGCCCCCCAGGGCCTCCCAGCCATGGGCCCTCCACTTCGGCCCCTCCTCTGGGGCTGGGCCCTGCCAGCCTCTCCTTTGAACTTCCTCGGCACACGTGCTCCGGGCTCCAGGTTCGCTTTCTCAGGCTCACCTTCAGACCCTGCGGAAACGCCAACCCCCACAAGTGGGTGCGACACCTAAGCCATAGTGATGCCTACGTAATTCGGATCTGAGACTCCCCATACGAGGATGCCAAGGACTCCAAGGCAGCGGTTTGTCAAATGGGAAAATGACGATCTTTTCTGGCCTCCTGGCCTATGGCACTGGGTCGAGGCAGGAAGAGTCCTGAGTCTGAGTTCTGAGAGAGCAAGGGGGCTCGACGGACCCATTCCTTCATGATATCCAGTGCAGGAAGGACTGAGGTGGATCAGAACTTACAAACCAAGCTTTTATTCTGAGGAACTGGCTGTACAATATCTAAAAAAATGATGTGGAGGAAGCAGCCTACTACTTCCTTCCACCCCGCGAGTGTGCGTGCGTGCTTGTATGTTGAGGGGAAGCCGGGGGCTGGAGGTGGAGCATCACGGAGCAGGCTGAGGGGAGCCAGAGCTGGGGGGCTGGGAGCCGTTAGCCTTTGGAGTCCCTGGAGCTGGAGGGGGACTGTCCCCAGCTTCCTGTTTCCCCCCACAGAGGGCACTGGCCCCGAGCGGGGAGGGTGATGATGACGGGGGAGGAGCTGGAGAAGGGTGGGAGGTAGGGCCTCCTTTGCCCTCTCCTGTAGGGGGCAGTGAGACCACGATGTATTTCTGGACGCTGCCGGGACCAGAGGGAGCAGTGCTGGGGGGTGCGGTGGTGGCCGTGGAGACCAGCTTGACGATAGGCTGCACGCTGGGGACGGTGGTGGTGACGGGAGAGGTGGTGGTGGAGCCTGAGCCAGGGGCTGAGGTGCTGAGGGACAGGACCTGGGCAGAAAAGAAAGGCAGTGCCCATCACCTTGTGTCCCCCATGCCCCAGAAACCTGGAGGTAGGAGCACTTGCTTCCCCCCAGATAATCTGTTCCTGTCCTTGGGTCTCTGTAGGCTACTGCAGCTCAAGGCCTTGCCCAGGCTGCGCAGCTACAGCCCTGCAGGACCCTGGCACATGCCTGTCCCATCTCCTGACTTCGGGCTGGAATGGACTGGTGCTACTCAGGAGCCTCCCCAGGGTGCTCTGAGGTGACCGGGCCCCTCAGGGTGCTCCTCGCCATCTCTCACCCACGCACCTGCTGGGTGGATGAGGCGCTGGAGGCTGATGACATTACAATAAACTTGGTTGGAGGAGGGGAGGGCTGAGGCGGGGCAGTAGCTCGCGCAGACACCAGTGTCTGGACGGGCAGTGCGATGGAGCCAGGGACCTTCAGCAAGCCAGGGGTCCGAGGGCCAGGCTGAGGGGCCTGCGAGAGGGTCAGTGTGGGCCGGGGCTGCAGGGAGAAGAGACAAGAGGAAAACATCAACATCTAAGAAAAAGAAGAACCTGAAGGGAGAGGCCCACACTCCCCTTGCTCTTCCTCAGTGCAGCATCGACACCAAGGGGCTGAGACGCCAACACCGCTGATGCCAGGCCTGCGTGTGCGTGTGTCTGTGAGTGCCTGTCCGGGTGGGCACCACAGCCCTGTCCCACCCCCAGGTGCTCCTTCCCTTCATCTTAGCCCTCCTCCCTACTCGGCCACTGACCTGCGTGATGGTCAAAGTGGTCCTGTTAACCTGCTGAGCCTGCAGAGCGGCCTGGGCCCGGGCCTTGACCACATGGGAGCAGAGGAGGAGCCCGAGGGACCCAAATTCTGCCCGATAGGCATCCTGATTGTCAGGTGGTGGGCGCAGCTTTGCCAGAACAGGGGCACAGTGCTTCTGCAGAGAGAAGGCAAAGAAAAGCCAGGTCGAGGGAGGACTGGTACTCAGAAGAGCCGTGGGGAAGGGGTGAAAAGGAAATACCCATCATTGCAGTGACATTGATGGAGGCTAGACTATGCTGGGCTATCGGTGTGTGTAAGAGATACTGCGGTTTTTCTTCATGACAAAACATGGCCACCAACTGCTGTGGAGAACTTGCCAAATACATGGGTGATATCTATGGGGTCGTTGGTCCAGAGAGCATTTGCCTCTCAAAGTGGGCCATATAATGATGCAGAGGCAGCAGGGCAGTGCGGTCTAGGAGTCATGACCCCTCATTTCTTACTTAGCCTGTTTGTGCCTCAGTCTTTGCATCTGCAAAATAGGTTAGACTCTGGGGTATGCTCTGAATACAAAGATGGAGTGAGTGAATAAAATAGGCTCTGTGCATGCTAAACACCACCTGTGTGTGTAGGGGGAGGGGTTGTTGGAAGGAGGAGGGCAGGGGCAGGGGCTTTGGTCACCAGGAGGAGGCTCTGCACATGGTCCGCTCCGATCCGGTCAATGTTGCTCAGCACGGGGCCATCCAGGACGCTGCGGATGCGCTCCCCTTCCTGCTGCAGCCGTGGCAGGATCAGAGTCTTAATTACCTATTGGAAAGGAAGGGAAGAAGCCAAGCCAAGAGCTCACCAGGGGTCTCTTGGGTGGGGAGGTGTCACCCTCTGTAACCTCATGACCACCTCCCCTCCCCTGTTTCTTCCCCTGGGGCCTAACATCATGTCCCAGCTCTGCCAGGCCTGCAATGGAGCCATAACGAGTCGTCCAGGGAGTCTTCTCGTCCACCCAGCTCTGTAATGGAAAGGAAGATAAACCCAGATAAAGAGGTCTGAAAGGCTAATTGTTAAGAACCCAAGTCTTTCATAAAGACACTTTCCTTGTAAATCACAGGACATTTCAGACAAGACTCAAGGCCCTTAGACTCCCGACTCCCAGGCTCCCTTTCCTCTGCCCCGTTCCCATATCATCTCCCCCAGCCACAAGTGTCCCACCACTGCTGTAGGTGAAACTCTGATCCTGGGAACAACCCAGGGATGGTGGAGAAACAGATGATACCTGGTAGATTCTCCTGGCTTACCTTGGTGAAGGTCTTGGTGATCCGGGACTGGATGTTGTTAGTGGTGGTGCTGAAATGCTTGCAGATCTGGGCCACTAGGCGGGCAGCAAAGTCTCGGAGTGCCCAGTGATTGTCCACATCTGGTCTCAGGCATAGCTGTCTGCTCACAATGCAGGTCATCACAGCTGGAATCAGCTCATGCACCTAAGGGAGAAGTGACAGGTCAGCTGACTGTGACAAACAGCTTCCTGTTGGTGGCAGCAGGGTCCCTGGACTTCAGCAAGAGAGGAGGGTAGGCAGAACCACTCACGTATTTTTCTAGATACAGTGTAGGGTTGTCCATTAGCGCCTTCACCATGCGCATCAGGTAGATGAGCAGGGCCAGGTTGTTTTGAACCACATTCACACGGACCTAAGGAAAGGAGAAGTGATGGGGCAGAGAGATCCCTCAGGTGAGCTGTCCCTGCTGCCCCTGCGCCCCTGGAACCTCATCTTCTCACCCCCTCTGAGATGAAGGTACTGAATCGTGGCAGCATCTGGTAGAGACCCGGGTCGGTAGCAATGCTCTGCAGAGCTTCCTGTGGGAGGAGGGCAGCCCGTGAGGTGGGGGAAGATATCCTAGGGAGGAATTCGTGGGGCCTCCGAGGGGAGGAATCTCAGGGTAAGGGCAGGCTGGGGGGCCTCACCGCTCTCTTGGCCTCACAGGACCCCACACAGGCCTCAGTGATTTCTTTGTAGTACAGCTGCTGCTCCACAGACAGCTCGTGGATGCTTCGGGGCTTCAGTCGCAAAGGGGCCCCCTCCAGCAAGGGTGGCGCCTTCTTCTCTTTCCCTGCATGAATTGGGGAGGTGGATTTGAAGAAAAAGCTCCAGAAGAAGCCTCAGGACCAGTCAAACTTTAACCCTCCATTCCTTCCCCAGCTCCCACGCAGGACACCTGGCTTCCTCTTAGCCTGCCAGATCCTTTCTGGGATACTCTGGCTCTGACCTCATCCACTTTATAAATGACCATCTGGCTCTGGGCTGAGTCAGGAGAGGCCTGGCCTAGATGTACTGACCTTTGCCATCAGCTGGGGTGGCACCTTGACCTTTGCCTTTCAGGGGTCCATCTTCCTCCTGGCCTGGCTTGGCTGACTTTAGGGGTTCTGTGGCCTCAGCCTTCTGCTGCTCTTTGGGAGCTGATGGGAAAGCAGTCACAGTGGGAGGAGTGACAAGAGCAGGAAATGTAAAGGAAGAAGGAGAGAAAGAGAGAAGCGGGTAGGCCTGGAAGATTACCTGGGGGTGGATTCTCAGGGATAGCTGGCTGGCAGCCTTCAATGCTCAGCCAATGAGCTGTGAGGAAGGAAGGTGTCAAGTTAAATTGCTAAACATGGACACCAGGGAGTCGCTCCACACTAAGGAAGGTGTGTTTTCATTCCTGCTCCCTTTCTTGCAACTCACCAGGGATTTCACACTGAGGTTTTCCTCACACCCACATACGTCACTCCTTTCCCTCCTCCCTGCCACCCTGCTCTCCTTTCCCCCAACCTTTGAGGCAGACATCCAGGGGCACCCGGGGCAGAGGGGTATTGATGATGTCGCTCAGATCAACCTCCTTCTCTTCATAGAAGTAAAGCTCCCGTCCCCCACCAGAGGCGAAACGGAAAGGAATGAACTCCTGAGCGTGGAAGCCATAGAGTGGCTGTATCAGGAGAGAGAGACACTGGGGTGAGAAGGGAGCCACAGAGACCTGGTTGGAAGCACGTGCAGCATCTGGGAGGATGGCATCTCACCACCCCGCTTCCAGACCAGTCCTGCAGCCCCTTCCTGTCTTTCCCAGTCACCTCGACATTCTTTAGCTTCAGTGCATAGTCAATGTCACTGGTGGTGAGCTTCTGCCGCTTCCCCATGTGCATGAACTTCAAGGCATCCTGGGGGGCGGGGGAGAACAGACGTCAGCCCAAGACCCTGACAAAGGGGGTCCAGGCAACATCCTGAATAATGCAGGGCTGGGCAGACGGGCCAGGTCACCTGTGCGATCTCCTTGATGCGGTAGCTGACTTCATCTGTCAGCAGCTGGCAGGTCTCCTCCTGAATCTGGGCAATGCCCATGGACTCTGCCACCACCTTCATTGACTCCGAGGGCAGCACAGTATTGCTGAGCTTCAGCTTCTTTTCCTCAGCCATTCTGGAGTCTCTCTTCTCCCCAGAAGGATGACGCCCCAGGGTGGAGAGACAGAGACCCTAGCAGGAGGACGAGGCAGGGAGAAGAAATAAAAAGAAACATGAGACCCAAAGAAGAGGGACCATCTACTTGAAAGAGACCACAACAGAGGGAGGACAATGGAGATGGAAGGAGAGAAGTAACATGGGGGGCATCCTCTGTCCATCCCCATGTAAGTCAGTCCTAAGTTATAATAGAAAAAGACAGAAATTTGATCCAATTCACTGTGATTTATTGAGCACTTATTCTAGGCCAAGCACTGTACAAGTGAGGTATAGTAGAAGGACCACAGACCTGAATTTAAATCCCAGCTCTACAACTACCTACCTGTGTTACTTGGGCAAATTACCTGTGGCTTTCTAGGTCCTTAAATGCAGCCTTTGACTGAATCCAAATTTTACAGAACAAATCTTTTTATTAATGGGGGCACAGCAGAAAAAGATGAAGCTTTTCTTGCTCCTTTGGTGCTTAAAAAGGAACAATCTTGAAATAGAAGGCCATAGATTCCCCACCCGTTTGGTTTTCTTCTCTGTAAAACGTAGATAATGCTTTTTCCCTTAAGGTTGTTACGCACATTACCTACATCTCTCTTGCCCTCATCATTATTCATGCTTGTCAAAAATACAGCTCTCCCACTCTGAGCCTACAGACCTGTACAACAGAATGTGACGAGAAAAACATACAGCCATGCGGACCAGTTCTCAATTTAAATTCATGGCCACGTACTTCAAAGGGGCCTTTACTGCTGCCAGACAGCCACCCTGTATTTCTCCAGCACAGTCCGTCTCCATTGTCCTGTTTGCCTTTCCTCCTTCCTCACGCTCAGCGATCAGAAAAGGTCCTCCACAGACTCCCACCACCATATACTCTGCCTTGCCACCTGTGACCTTGGAGGAACTGTCCATGCTCCTCCCAACTCAAGCTTCACTCCAGCATTTCTCCCATCTCCCTGCATCATCATCAATTTCTTAATCTACAAGATCATTTTCATCAGCCGACAAAATGCAGTTATTTCTCCTATCTTTAAAAAAAATGGGTACATATAAATGATAGATTATTCAGACTTATAAAGGAAATTTTGATACATGCTACTGCCTGGATGAATCTTAAAGACATTATTCTAAGGGAAATAAGCCAGTCGCCAAAGGACAAACACTGTATGATTCCATTTACAAGAAGTTCTTAGGCAAAATCATAGATAGGAAGTAGAATGGTGGCTGCCAGAGGGTGGGGGGAGTGAGAATGAGAATTGTTTAACAGGTAGATTTTCAGTTTTGCAAGACAAAAAGAGATCTGGAGACAGATGAAATATGAATGTACTTAACATTACTGAACTGTATTTAAAAATGACTAGAATAGTAAATTGTATGTGTATTTTATCACAATTAAAAATTGTTTAAAAAATTTTTCTTGATTTCAATTTCTCTATGAGATTTATCCAATTTTTTGCTCTTCCTTGCAACAAAACTCCTTGAAGCGTGGTCTTAACTCTGTTTCTAATGCCTCTCCTCTTCTCTCTTAAACCTATTCCAATTAGGTTTTTGTCCCCAGTAGGTCCCTGAAACCACTTGTCAAGATCACCACTGACTCTACATTGCTAAATCCAAGGTCCACTCATCTTACTTGACCTCTCAGCAGTATATAGCAGTTGACCACTTCCTTCTCTGAAAACACTTTCTCCACTCGACTGCCATACTGCCTTCTCTTGGTTTCCCTCCTGCCTCACTGGACACTCCCTCTCAGTTTCCTTAACTGGTTCTTCTTCTCCCCATCTGCTTAACATTGGAGTGTCTTGGGCTCAGTCCTTGGTTATCTTCTCCAGCTACACTTACTCCCTTGGTGACCTCAACCAATCTCAATAGTTAAACCAAGCTTTAACTATTGCTTATAGGCAGTTAGATTTATATCTCCAGCCCAGAGCATTCTTCCTAACTATACAGATATGAATATAAAACTGTCTACTCAAAATCCTCACTAAAACTGAACTCCTGATTTCCCCCACCCACCTGCTCCAGCCTCAGCTCTCCTTATCTTCATAGCAATGCCGTCCACCCAGACACTCACTCTATCTGAGCCCTCTCATCAAAACTGCCAGGTAATTGACCCTGACTCCTCTGCTCACACTGCTTGGCCCAGATCACCATCATCTATTGCCTGGGTAACTTCAACAGCCTCCTGACAAGGTCTCCCTGCTTCCACCCTTGCCTCTCTACAACTATTCCTAACGTAGCAGCCCAAGTGATTCTACCAAAATGTAAATCAGATTGTCAGTTCTCTGTTCAAAACCCTGTAATGGCTCCTCATTGGCCATAGAGTAAAATCCAAAATCCTTACAATGACCTACAAGGTCCTTCAAAGTTTGCTTTCTCCCCATTACAACTCTGATCTCCTTCCCTTCCTTCTTCTACCTTGATCCAGCCACATCATTCTACCGGCTGTTCTTTAAGCCTGCTAGGCATGCTCTTGCTTTATACCCTTTGTTTTGTTTCCTCGGCCTGGAAGGCTCTTCCCAGACATCTGCTTGGCCACCTACCCTGACCACCTTATTTAATTCTGCACTCTGCCTTCGTTCTGCTCTACCTTTTCTTTTGTATACCATTTAACATCTTCTCATACTTTGTATCATCTCTTATTATTAACCCCCACCACCCACCATCTGGGCAGGAATATTATGTTCACTGATGTATTCTGGGAGTCCAGATTGGGCCTCGGACACTGTAAATATTTGTTGAATAAATGAATGAATTGTTAAGGCTTAGGGATGTAGGCGCTCAACAAATACTTGGTATCACTATTATTAAGATTACTAAGATATAGGCCCAAGCTTGGAGTCTACATTGTGGTCAAAAGCAGAGTGGCAGGCTTGGAGCTGGGCATTAGGAAGATTAACATCGACAGTGTTCAGGACTGAGTGCAGCGGGTAGAGTAGGGGAGTGTCGAGGGGGATGGGAAGATGGAGGCTGAAGGAGAATTTGGTACTTTTCAAACCATCCCAGGTCTCCTCCCCCACTTTTGTAAGTCTTATCTATAGAGGACCCAATTATTCAACACATACTCTGTGCCTGGCGCCGGGCTTACAAGAAGCGGTCGTGTCCCAATTCCCTGTCGAACTCCTACTAATCCTTCAATACCCTGCGGTACCCTCTGCCAGTAAAGTCTCATAAAACACGCTGCAGTCTCAGGAGCTCCTCAGATCAGTGGAGTCGGCAGGGAGGCTTTCCAGAGGAGGGTTAACTTGAACAAGACCTGTGCAGTAGTTTCCCCAGCAAAGAAGCAGTTCGAAGATCCCCAGGCAGCGTTAAAGGAGGCTCAGAGAGCCCACCCCATTTCCCCGAACATCCCTCCAATGCAAACACACACACTGAGTCCCCACGAGCACGGACACACAACCAACCGTCCTCTTTCCAGTCCCCACACGGGCCCTTCAAAAGGTCTCCTCCCGGTACCACAAAGACCCGCCCCCGCCAGCCGACCGCCCGGGACAGGAAAAGTCTCGCACAGCAGCCAAGCCGCCGCTCACCCGGCGCTCGGCGCCATCTTGGCCCCGCCCCCTCCTGGAAGCAGGTCCTGGCAGAGACGAAGAGCCATCCTTGGCCCTTCCCCGTGCCAAAATAAGTCCTATAGGTTCACGGCCTGAAATTATATGCAAACTAAACTTTGTTTATATATCTAAGTATGAGTAACATGCTCTCCTGTTCTAATTACTTCAATTTATCCTTCACTATCCCCTAGCCAGGACCTTCAGGAGGCGCCACAAAACACAAGCGTCCCCGCCCAGAGCAATAAGGCCCCACCCACTTTCGAGCTGGCTCTGCGCATGTGCAGACCGTACCAGGCTGGATTTTTTTTTTTTTTTTTTTTTAATTTAAGGTTGCGCCTACCGCCTCTGAATTTAAAGGGCCCACTGCCTTCCCGAAGTTGGTTTGAAAGCAAGCGGTGGTTGTTTGTGGACAGCGCTTTGTCATGGGACCTGTGCGGTTGGGACTATTGCTTTTCATTTTGGCCGTGTTCGGGGCTTGCGCTGGGACGCCGAAGGACGACGATGACACAGAACGCTTGCCCAGCAAATGCGAAGGTATCTAAAGAGGGTAGCCCCCATTTGCATCGCCCTGCCACACCTCCTTTGTCCAGGCCAGACCTAATGAACTGTGATGGTGGGTCACTCGACATTTTGGAAGGCCTGAGGAGGTTCTGCTAGAGCTTGGCGGAGTTCGAATGGGGTCAAGGGAGGGAACAGATAGTGCCACCCCAAACTGCGGCACTCACTACAATTCCCATGACACATCCAGAGGAAGCCCGCTTTTTCTTGCTGGCTTGGGCCCCAGTGGATTGTGGGAACTGTAGTTCAAGGACTACCTGCCCAAGACCACCTCTACCGAGCATCTTTAGTGTTTCCCCGATGTCACCAGACCTAAATCTGGAGAGCCTACAGGAGCGAGGTATGAGGCGCATATCTTGCGGACATCCTGTGCCCCACCCTGGCAGAGACGCTCCCAAATTAGAGGCCCCACTCCCTCCTGTGGGGGTGTGAGGGTGAGTAAGTCAGCCCTTGAAGCTCATAAACAAAAGAGGGGAAGCCAAACAACTAAAAGAGGTGCCCCGTCCGTGTGAAGCTTTGCAAAGGGTGTGTACTGTACGGATTTTACAGCAAGCAGCATCTTTCGTGCCTGCATTAGTGTGGGGCCCAGTGGAGAGGGAGCACTTTAGAGCTGGATCATCGAGTGCCCTGGTTCCCCAGCTTGTTGCCTGACTTTAAATTTCTTCCCGAAATTCTTTTTCTCTTCACCTCACCTTCCACTGCATTTCAGTATCAGTGTTTCTCAGGACTCGCATATAAGTCTCTTTGTTGTATGGCCCCAAACTTTCTTACATTTCCATAACCCCGCCCCCTATCTCCAAAGTGCCCATGCTTCAGCCACAGTGATATTCTCACTGGTCACTGAGCACGCCTTGTCCTCTCACACCTCCGTGCCTTTGCTGTTTCTCCCTTCTGTATTTCATAAGCTCCTATCCACTCTTCAAGACCTAGTTTAAATGTGTCACCTCCTTTAGAAGCCTTCATCCTTATCTGTCACCTCCCACTATGTTGTAAACCCCTGGAGCAAAGGGGAGTGCTTGTGTATCCCAGGTCCTAGGATAGTGCTGGGCACATTTTAGGCACTTTTGTTACTTTTACCTGTGTGTAGTTAGCTTGTCACTTCTGTATGGGCCATTCTCTTTCGTGGGACTCACCACATGCCAGGTCACGTGCTAGGTGCTGGAAAGACAGTAGTGGAACAGACATGATGCTCACCCTTAAGGAAATTGGAGGCTAGTAGGAAGTCAATAAGTGACCATTGAATGAGTTTTGCATTTCTTAATGAGATTAAGTCTCTTGGTCTTAACCTCCGGTATACAGTCTATCACACTATATTGTCATCATTGGTTTATCTATCCCCAACTATATTGACAGTGTCCCATGGATAGAGATAGTGAGTCTTATTGCCCTCTATATTGTTATTGTGCATAAAAAGTTTAATATATAACAGCAGAATAACAGCAAACATTTACTCAGTACCCACTATGTGCCAGGCAGTACTTTAAAGGCTTTATATATTTTGATTTATTTAATCCTCACCACACCCCTTGAAGGGACATATTGTTATCCCATTTTAGAGATGAAGAAACAGAGGCACAGCTAGATTGTCACACAGCTGCTAAGTGGCTGAGCCAGGATTCCAGCCCAGTCTCTGCCTGGCTCCATTCTACACTTGCATGCTCTGCTGCCTTTGGTTATCTGCAGAATGAACTGCTGCTATGTTTACTTGCTTTTCACTTCCTCTTGGACCTCTCTCCTCCCCACCAGTGTGTAAGCTGCTGAGCACAGAGCTGCAGGAGGAGCTGAGTCGCACTGGCCGATCTCGAGAGGTGCTGGAGCTGGGTCAGGTGCTGGACACAGGCAAGAGGAAGAGACACGTGCCTTACAGTGTTTCGTGAGTCCTTCTTGGTGCTCCTCCACTTCCAACCCCCAGAGGAGCCTTGGCAGTTCCTACAATGTCCAGGGAATCTTTGTGTCTCCTCTTCCCACAGAGAGACAAGGCTGGAAGAGGCCTTGGAGAATTTATGTGAGCGGATCCTGGATTACAGTGTTCATGCTGAGCGCAAGGGCTCATTGAGATATGCCAAGGTCAGACCCTTCCCCGGGGCAGGACCCTACTTCTCAGACACAAAGACCTATATCCCCTGAGGTCCTCAAGAGATATCTGCCCATTTCCTTCTCATTGTCAGGCTCCCTCATCTTACCCTTGTGGAACTCACCCCTGAGTTTCTAGTACTTGACAAAGCTGATATGGTGGAAAGGAGAAGGAAGAGGGGGCATGGTGGGCTGGACTGATTCCAAATTCTTTATCTCTTAGGGTCAGAGTCAGACCATGGCAACGCTGAAAGGCCTAGTGCAGAAGGGGGTGAAAGTGGATCTGGGGATCCCTTTGGAACTATGGGATGAGCCCAGTGTGGAGGTCACGTTCCTCAAGAAGCAGGTAGGATGAGATACTTTGCTATCTAGGGAGAAGACAAGGGAACCTGAGAGGGGAGTTAGGTCCTAGGATTTAACTAAGGGGACATCCACTTCTGAGCAGGGAGAAGGGGGCAGAGTGAGGATTGTGCCATTGATTAAAGTGGCACATCAAGAAGTAACAACAGAAGCTAATATTATCCACCACCACTTATTGAGCACCTACTATGTGCCAAATTCTTGGCCACATACTTTCCAGCTGCTGCCTATTTTCCCTCACAACACCATGATGCAGTAGGTCCTGTTAACATTTCCCACTTTACAGGTGAGGAGCTGAGACTCAGAATTTAATAACCTCCTTGGCAGAGTAGGTGCTAGTGTTTGTTGAATGAATGAGGATCACATATCTAGTAAGCCAAGCCTAACCTCCTGGCTACCTGCCTCTCCAAAGTTAGTCAAGTGTAATCAGCGAGACAGGGAGTGGAGAGCAGAGAGGAGGGCTTCCAAAGCCCAGCAGAGCAGATACTCTTCTAGCCCTTCCATTTGACCAGTGTGAGACGATGCTGGAGGAGTTTGAAGATGTTGTTGGAGACTGGTACTTCCACCATCAGGAGCAACCCCTACAGCATTTTCTCTGTGAAGGTCATGTGCTCCCAGCTGCTGAAACTGGTAAGTGTGGGGGTTAGGCTCCTCTCCTGCCAGGCAACAGCCTCCCCTACCTCCAGGACCAATATCTAAATTGTTTTCTCTCATGCAACCTAGCATGTCTACAGGAAACTTGGACTGGAAAGGAGAAGATCACAGATGGGCAAGAGAAGACCAAAGAGGAGGAGGAAGAAGAAGAGGAGGAGAAAGAGGAGGAAGGAGAAAAGTTGATCAAGACACCAGGCCACCACAAGCATGACCCAGAGGATCTTTGACCCCTGCCTTTGAGTCCTCAGGAGGGGCAGGGATAATGGAGAAGAACCCTCTGAAGTCTGAGCTCTCCCTGCCCCACAGCTTTCAGGGTGTGTGTTTGTGTGTGTGACCTCACCCCAAAGCTTATAGCTGTTCTCCCCCATATGATGTCAGGCAGGATCCTGGTGATGCAGCATCACATGCTTATGGGTAGAAAGGTGAGAGCTGCAGGTGGAAGTACTGCTCCTACAGGTGGGCCCTCTGCCTGCCATACAGCCCCTTAACTGGCAAGTGTGTGTGGTGACATTACTGAAGTCTTTCCCCTTTAAATGTCTCTACTGCACCTCACCCCCACCCAGAGGTCAGCCGTGGCTGTGTGGTGTTGGAGCTGTGTATCTTGGGAAAGTCACTGTGCCCCTCAGGGTCTGTTTTCAGACTCTTACAAAGAAGAGGCCAGAACAGACATCCTCTAGGACCTATATCCATTGTCTGTGTTTGGGGGCCACATGCCAGCAAACCGTGAACGAGAATAGGACACTGAGTAGGGGCAAGGTGATGCTGGCAAGTTAGGTGGGGTAGACAGTTGGTCTACTTCAAATTAACTTCACCGAGGGCCCACCAGATAATTTCACAGGTGCTAAATTTTCTATATCGCTATTAAACTTTTTTTTTCTTTAAATACCAGCTGGGCCCAAAGTTTCAAACAACAGCTGTGCACACATAGTAGCTGATCAATGAGGCAGCGCCCGAAGAATAGAGAGGGCCATTGGCCACCGTCCTGTTAGAAAATAACGGTGCTTGATAATTTGCAGCCCAAGGGGGCAGGGGTCGCGGGACCAAGAACCGTGTGAAGCTGGACTCTGATCAGCTTCCCTCGGAACAGTTTGAGGAAGGCGCCGGAATTAAAGTTACTTGCGTGGCGCTGCTTCGGCCACCATAGCACGGTGTACGGGAGCTCGCAGAGGACAAAATTCCTTGCTCTTTTTACGACTTCTGCGCTTTCCTCGAGTGAAGTAAAACCTAACAGAGGCGATACAGCCAGGTCCAGGGAAGAGAGCGCCTACGGTGAGAGTGACGGAAGTAAGGCTGTCCTTTGGAGGGTGACGGGGGAGGACGTGCCCCAGACAACCGGGGAGGGGCGCACTCACGTGAGAAAGCAAGCTGGGCCATACCACCTTTGGCAGGGGGTGTGGGGTGCCAGTTGAGTAGTGGGGGGCGGGACGTGTGCGAGGACGCGGAGCGCCTGGACGGTCGCCTACAGCGCCACTTCCTTTTTCCCCAGCCCGTCCCTCCCTGCCATGAGCAGTCTAGTGCGGACCGAGCCGCTGCGTGGGGGGGCCCCTCAGCTGGTGCCCGGTGATTCCTACTCGGTCGTGGTTCTGCTGCAGGGCTACGCGGAGCCCGAGGGCGTGGACGACGCCGTGCGCGCCGACGGCTCTGTGACTCTTGTCCTGCCCCAGGCCTGGGGCCTGGCCTCTGACCACCAAGAGTCCCCACTCGGGGGCGGCGACGCGAAGACCGCCCTGGAGGAGGCGGCCCGTGGCCCCATCCTCGTGGACACTGGGGGCCCCTGGGCTCGGGAGGCGCTGCTGGGGGCCCTGGCGGGTCAGGGCGTGTCCCCAGGAGATGTGACTCTTGTGGTGGGGACCCACGGGCACTCGGACCATATCGGGAACCTGGGGCTGTTTCCAGGTGCGGCTCTGCTGGTCTCCCACGACTTCTGCCTCCCCGGGGGCCGCTACCTGCCCCATGCGCTGGGTGAGGAGCGCCCCCTGCAGCTGGGGCCGGGGCTCGAGGTGTGGGCCACGCCGGGCCACGGGGGCCAGCGGGACGTGAGCGTGGTGGTGGCAGGTACGGCCCTGGGCACCGTGGTGGTGGCGGGCGATGTGTTTGAGCGCGATGGGGACGAGGATTCGTGGCGGGCGCTGAGCGAAGACCCGGTGGCCCAGGAGCGGAGCCGGAAGAGGGTCCTAGACACTGCTGACGTAGTTGTGCCTGGTCACGGAGCCCCTTTTCTGGTGTTCAGAGAAGCCTCCCAACCAGAGAAAAAGAGTTGACAGAATAGCCGGAGGAGCCAGGGCTCAGAGACTAGGAGCCCCTCCGGACTGATAAGCCTCGAGAGGGACTGGACTCTTGTCAAGGAAGCCCTTACAGCGAGGAGCGAGGAGCGAGAGGGAGAGGACCCGGCCCACACAGTCAGAGCAGTCAAGGGTGGTCGCTTCCAGCCCTTCCAGGAGGCCAGTTTTCCAGTGAGGACACAGTGTTCTAGCAACTGCGGTTGCCAGTATCACTCTCGGCCTGTCTCTGCAACCAAACTAGTACCAAGGACTGGCTCAGCTCCGTGTGCGTCTTCCGCAGGCCTCAGCAAAATGGGAGGATGTTCTTGTGAGGTTTCTTCGAAATAAAAATAGAAACTGCATTGAAAATCATACTGCCCTAATGTAAATGTGAAGGACTGACAGTAATAATTGTGCAAATATGGTAATCAGCAACTGCATTGGGGGGCCCTTTAGCCAACTGCATATTTCTCATAGGGTGCAGGTTGCTGAGAGAAGGTGCAGGGCATAGAGGTGACCCCTTGGTCATCTGATTTTAATTCATTTGCGTATTCATTCAGTGGATATTTAACACCTGCAATGTCTCAGGCACTGCCCTAGGTTATGGGATTCAACAGTGTGCAAGGTAGACAAACTTCCTATCCCTCCTAGAGATCACATTCTTTTGAGGGTCTCCGGTGGGAAGGTGGTGAAGTGGGCTCCCAGGCCCAGCACCACCATGGTGTGAGGGCCCCCTGCCAGGTCCCCCAGCTTCCGGGCTACGGGGTGCAGAGAGGCCACTGGTATTCCCCTGTGGATAAGTGCAGAGGCCAGCCGTAGGCCCACCAGTGCAGCACTATACACTGAGTGGTCTCCATGGCCATAAGGCCATCAGGGGGTCCCGTCTGATATGTGGCATGTAGATCCACTGGCTTCAGGGCTGTTGGAAAAGTGAGAGAGAAGGGGTCAAGGGTTAATAGAGGGCTGTATTTCCCCATTTAAAATTACAAAGGATCTAGCAAGTATTCTATGACCTGGTTTGCTCTCCCTAATCTATTATATAATATTTCCAATGACCTCTTAGTTACCAAATCTGATGTCTTATTCTCAGTCCTGAGCCTCCCTGGCCCCATAGCATTTTGTCTCTTTGATTTTCCTTTGGAAATCCTCTCCTTTCTCAGTGGCATGTTAGTGCTCTGTGGTCTCCTTCTGACCGGGCTCTCCACCTTGGATTTGTCCATTGGCTTCCATCAGTTTCCCCTGGGTAAAGATTTATCCCAAGCTGCAGACTCCAGGTCATCCACTTACATCCCTGCACCGTAGTGGCCAGCATAGGAGGCCAGTGGCACCTAAGACCCAGTCTGTTTGCTCAGTTCTGTGCCCTGACACACAGCTAGATGTACCTGCATGAAAAGGCCCTTTCTTTGCCCAAAGTCCCTGCATGCTTGCCCTACCATGTGCTCGAAGGCTACGGGGGCCCAGGGGGACACCTTTTTCTGATTCACAATAAGTTACCACATCAGCCAGCAGAGGCTCTGGTTTTCCCAACCTTCTGTCATGAACTTCCTTCCATCTTTGGAAATATCTCCTACTTGGGGAGCTCCCCCAATCCAATAGCAGAATTGTCCCAAAGTGACTCTGGGAAGTCATTTGAGGTTACCTAAACATTGAATCAGCTGGGACTGGGGACTCCCCTTTCTCCCAGAGGGAGGGGCTGCACCCAGGCTAACTCTCCTGGGAGGCTGGGGATGTCAGTCCCTCCAGCAGAAGGGTAGACAACCTCCCACAGGCCTCAAAGTCTCCAGGTGGACAGCTGGTATTTCCAGACAATGCCTATAAACAAATGGCAGCCCACCTTCAGACTGGGTGTGCCAAGAAGCTGGATAAGACTGCCTTCGTGTTCACAGGTAAGAAGGGAGAGTGGTGGGGGGCTCACCTCCATGAGGGCACAGCCCTGCCCCAAGGGTCCTGCACACCTCTCTGTGGGACAATGGTAGGGCAGGTGGAGGAGGGGGTTGGGTGCTCATGTTCTTTCTTTTCTTGCTCATCCTTGGCTCTCATGTTACCCTTAATCCATGTTAAATTATATTGTGGAATTTGTCCTGAACCCTGGTGCAAGAAAGTTAGAGACTACCACAGGACTCAGCTTGCATGACACTCACCTCTTTTAACTTTTATGTGTAAAGAATAAATACCAGAACTCTGAAGCTCTGACATCTCATTTGAAATCTGATCCCATGTCTTCAAATGCCTCATCCCTAAAAGGGACGTTCCCCTAGAAGCCCCCTCCCAGCTCTTTAACCCAGTACGAAGGAGTATGAAATGAATACATCATTCTCTTCCATACCTTCCCCTTGCTCCCAATCCAGGAACCCCCATGACTTAAACATTTTGAGTCCACTCTGGTTATCCAGAGTTATCCAGTCATATCCATTCATTCTAGAACCCATTAGTCAATAAGTGCTGTCAATTCCTCCAGCATACTTCCTCTACTGCTGACAACCTATTTCTTTACCAATTTAGCCTCTCCTCCCCTCATACGTTGACGCTACTCTATTTTGTCAGGCTTTGGTCTTTTTTAAAATCCAATCTGTCCAACAAACTGAAAAGTCAGCTTAAAAACATCATCTCTCCTAATTATCACAATATAAACCCCTAAATCCTAGTTTCCCTACAGTTCTTTTTTAAAACTCCAACTCTATTCCTCCAGCACCCCCAGCAAACCCTCAGTTCCAGCCAATGTTATCTACACACTTGCTCTCCTCTAAGGCCCTCCCCCCATCATCCTACTTAACTGTTGAGATTATGCGTAATCTGGACACCCTGTTTCCCAGCCCTTCCCCTGCCCCAAACCCAGGTGTCCTGTCCTTTCACATGCCTCTCCTGAAATCCAGGCCTTTTGTCCCATAGGTGTGATAGATGTTTTCTGCCTTCTCGAGGGCCTGGTTCTCCACTTGTTCTCTCAGAAGTCCTACTTCTTCCTCATGGCTACTCACAGGGCACGGCGTCTCACAGATACTCCCACCACTGCCGAAGCATGCAGTCCCCCAACATGTGGGCGACGTGGCCAGCCAGGCAGCTCAAGATGCTGTCAACAGTGGAGAAGGTGTGGGCAGAGCAGGACAGCGAGTGCCACACATCTTGGTGGTAGAAGCCAGAGGGCTTTGGGGCTGGGAGCCCAGGGTAGCATGGTTGTTCAGGAAATAGAACTGTAAGCAAAACAATCGGTGGGTACAGAAGAGGCTAAAGCCACAGGCATGGAATAAATGCTGCCTTTTCTACGAGCCCCAGTACCACTTACCCAGACTCCTGTTTTTCTCCTTGGCCACCAGGATTGAAGAAATGCCCCAAGGGAGGACCTTATCTGTCACATTCCTAAAGAGAAACCGATTGGGAGAGGAGAGTCCTTAATGGAAGTGTGTGAGGGAAGGAATCCTGGGCTAAGGCACTTGGGGGTGCTAAGGGAAAGGAGGTTCTCAAAGTCAAGGACTTCTGTTCCAGTGCCAGGCTCCTGGAAGACAGTGAGGGCTTGAGAGGAGGAGAGGAGTGGGCAGCTGGAGTTCAGGGATTCTTTGAATTTCCTTGCCTCCAAGATTTCCTCAGTGCAGAAAGAAAAATTGTCTTAAAATGTATCTAGGATTTTGGTTTTATTTAGGTATGGTGAGGACAATAGATCAGGAGCTGGTTCCCACTGAAAAGGCAGTTTGTTACTCACAGTTCCCAAGAGGAGGGGGCGTAGCATGCCATTTAGGGCCCCACAGGGAGCACCGGTGTCAGTGAAGAGGAGAGGGAGTGCCCACAGCATGGGCAAAAGCTTTTATAGTGGTTTTCACAGAAAGGAATGAGCCAGGTTGAATAATCAGCTAAGCAGGTTTAAGATTGGCTAGTTTGAATAATTTTGGTGGGTGCTGGGCTATAGAGGTGGTCTTTAGTTGTCTGGTACCTGGCTCTGGGGTGACTTATGGCAGAAAGATGATTTCAGGGCTGCAGCAACCTGATAAAAGGAGGTAAGAACTCAGGATTGGTTGGTTTGCATGCCAAAGGCTTGCTCACAGGCAGGGTTTTATATCTCTAGGAGCTATTAATAGCTAACCCTGGGAGGAGCAGTCCCTCCCTCAGTCCACAAGACCCCAAGATGTCAAATCATAATAAAATACAGAAAATAAAAAGCACGCTTAATACAAGAAGATACTGGGAGTCTTTTGTAAGAAGTCTTAACTCTCCTCTTGGTCCCACTAAGCCCACTCCAGTCCGGATTCTCACTCCCTCTTCTCCTAGAAATGGCTAAATCCAGTGTCAGTTCTCAGCCCCAATCATCAGCCTTTGGCCGAGCTGAGCACTCCCTCCTCCCTGAGACATACCCTTCACCTGGTTTCCAGGACAACTTATTCTCCTGGCTCCTGCTTCTGCAATTTCCCTCCTTCTCCTCACCCTCTTTGTGTTGGAGAGTGCAGGTTCAGCCCTTGGTCCTCTCTTCTAAATACACTCACTCCTTTCCTGGTCTCACTCAGCCTCCTGACTTTAACTTCCATATTTATATCTTCAGCCCAGACCTCTCTGTGCAATACTAGATTTGTGTTTTTAACCATCTGCTCAGCATCTCTGATTCATGTCTAATACACAGGACAAAACCTGGACTCCCAATCTCTCCACCCCCCCCCCCCGCCTCACCTATAGCTTTCCCCATTTCAGGTCATCCTTCCAGGTGAGCAGGCCCCAAACCCTGCAACCACCTGTGAGTTCTCTTTTTCCAGCACATTCCACAGTCTGACTCTTAGGAAATTCTATGGGCGCTGCCTTCAGAATACATCCAGAAATTAATCACTTTACATATCTCTACTACTACAGCCTGAGTCTGAGGCACCATCATCTGAAGAGCCTACTTTAACCTTCTGCAGTCCATTCTTATTTTCCAGAGGTGACAGAGCTTCAGGAAACAGGTGCAGGATGGTCCCAGGGCTGCTGGACCCAGGTAGAGATGCCTGTCCATCCAGCACGGCCCAAGACCACACAGGCTTGAACAATGGCCACTTTGGGGTGACCAGTATGGACAGAAGACTAAGGAAGGATTCCTGATGGTCAAGGTGGATTCCTTTGCATGGGCCTTAGGTGAGGGGACCCCTCCCCATCTGCCCAGCTGCAGAGGTCCTCGGAATTGGATCAACGTTGGTGTAAACAAAGCAAAACAAAACAAAACACCTGACCTTGGGATTGCAAATCCATGTCCACTACACATTGATCACACATGTGATTATCTCCTTAACGTATGTCTTCTATCAGCAGACTGCTAGCTCCCGCGGAATGGGGCCGCTGCTACCCGGCTCTCCTGCGCTCAGGACTTCCAGCACCTTGGACAGTGTCTAGCACAGCAAAGGGAGGAGGGCAACCGCTGTGAGATCATAAGTGCTACAAAGCCCGGTACTGGCCTGGCGTCCCCGTTCTAAGCACTTGGCATACATTAACGTATGTGTTCCTCTGTGAGGTAGCTACTATTATTATCCCCTTTTACAAACGAGAAAAAGGTGCTGAGAGGTTAAGTGACTTAACCTTCGGTAATCAGAGACGACAAATAATAACTGGCAAATAGTAACTGGAGGAGCAGGGATTCCAACCCAGGCAATCTCGCTCCAGAGGTGTTGGGCTTTACCTCCACGTGACAGCCCGAAGCGGCTCCTGCACTGAAGCATAGATTATTTCCAATCGATCAATGTAAAAAGGACACGTGGTTCTCCTTTTCTGACCACAGAGCAAACAGGATGGTCTGGAAAGACCAGGGTTTCCTAGTGCTAAATTCTCAGGCTGGGGGGTGAATGCTATTGGGAATTTCCTAGACGCAAAAAGCTGCTTAGAGCCTCCAGAGACAGGCACTGGGTGAGACGCCGGAGTCTCAGCTCAGCCAGCCGCGGTGCTGCGGCCAGGCCTGCCCCCTCCCGGGAGCAGCCAGGGTCGGCTTTTGTGCTCTTTGGCGCCCCCTTGCGCAGAGCTGCCGCTTCTGTCCCGTCCCCCTCAGAGGGGGGTGGTCCCTGTGGGTCCCTCTTTGCTCTGGCCTCACCCAGACATCTTCTGGAGACCTGTTTTCGCCTCCTTCCCCTTTGCCTTCATTAGCCCTCTCTACTGGAGACCAGATGCCCCTCCTCCCATCTTAGAAAATGCCTCCTCATCACGGGGGTTGGGGGACTCCTCCAACAGCAGGGCTCACTGTGAGCCAGTGTGTTGTCACCGCCCCCTCTCCCTCACTCCCGTTCTCTGTCTACCCCGGAGGCTGGCTGACTGTGAACACTTTTCAGCCTTCATTTTGCTTGGCTTCCAGGTCCAAGTGTCTGTTCCTTTCTCACTTAGCGGGGTCACACCCACCCTTCCTGCTCCCTGACCACCTATATGCTGTCGATTTCTAAATCGACACCTCTCCTTGCGGAGGCCATTAGAAAGGCAGAGGGGACTGGGACTCTTCTTCCACAGGTTTGTGGTTCTTCTTCAAGCTTCAGCTAAATTGTCACCTGTCCTGACCATAGTAGCCCAGGTGGGGTGCCTTAAGTCCTCATCACACTGCATTTTTAAAAGAGTCATGTGTCTCCTTACTGAAAACTTGCAGCAGGCAGGAATGCTGACTATTATCTATAATTAGTCAGCACTTAGCGTGAGACCTGGCATACAGTAGGTGCCCAGAAAACATATCGGATAGCAGTGAATAGATGAATGACAAGTGCAGGAGTTCAGGGACCAGGATTCAGGGGTTAGGGCAGGCACTCCAGGTGATTCTGGGTTTCTTACCATGCCATCAGGGCCTCTTGTGTGATGTGGTCACATTCCAGTAATTTCCAGTAATGTCCTACCAGTGAGTCACAGGGCAGAGTGAGGAGCTGAACACAGAACCAGAGCTCACCCAAATCTTCATCTTGTAGTGACAGGTAGGTTCTTCATCCCTAATCAACAGAGGGTTCACAGTGCAAGTCACATTTTCTTCATATCCTGTGGATCCCCAGAAATAGCCCACAAAATCAACTGTGGCCCAATGGTCTCTCCAGATTCTCTGAAAAACCGCAATTGCCTCACTGGAGTGGATCAGCCTCACTTGTACTTGGGCCTCCCAGCCCAGAGCAGGGGGAAGGACAACAGACAGGTATGTGCCATTCTCCACCCTGTCTTCAGGTAGGGACTCAGCAGCTGTGCTCAAAACAGATCCCCACCATGGGCTTGGGCCTGCCCCAATGGTCCCTCGCCACAAGGATAGCTTCCAGGTAGCCTCCCAGGGTATAGGTGGCCTTGGCCGGACCCTGGGGGCTGGTGGAGGCCAGAAAGTTCCCCTCATCTCCTGGGGCCAGAGTCCAGTGCAGAAGCTGGCTCAGGCTGGTGAGTTCCTGGGGGAGAGAGCCAGAGGACTTTCGCAGAGAGCGAGGTCCTGGGGACCGAAGGATGGCACTGTCAGGCAAGGAAACTCTGAAATACAAGACCTCTGGGTAGAGAAAGAGGGACCTGTCGGTAAGGTTTGTGTTCCTTCATTTTTTTTTTTTTTTTTTTTTTTTTTTTTTACGGACAGGAGATTTCTATTCACCAAACCTGGTCCTCTTCTGCCTGGTGGGTCTCAGGCAGGAATCCTGCAAGCCTTGCGCTGCCTCTGACCCAGAGCCTGGTGTCTGAGCCACACCACACACGTCTGGAGATACTATGTCATGTTTAAAACCATATGTCTGTGGAGTTTGCTAAATCCCACAGAGAATAACTAGCGTCTTTGTCTCAGGGTCCTGGTCGGCTTTTACCCCACCACCTGCACACACTCCCATTGCCACCAGAGGGCAGTCTAGGCATGGCTGCGACACCCCCAGTCTCTAGCTCTCCCCACCCTACAAGTTTTTCCCTCTCTGGGTTCCAAAACCTAGTGTCAGTCCCCCTTCCCCTTCCTCTTTCCTCTTTCCCCAACTCTGCCTCCACCATCTCCATTCTAGGCTTCGAATGAAGAGTTTGTTTACACACAAAAGGAGCGGGCCCTCCGCCAGAGAGCAGCCAATGGAATTGGACACATGAGGTCCCCGGGATTGCCTGAACAATGGGCAAAAAAGAGAGAGATGCCAGAGAAGACTGACAAACCCCAAAGGGGAAAGCTGCATAAATGCACAAAGGGAGAGTTGGGAAAGAAGTGGGCTGTGGCTCCAGCTCTCTTTGGACTCCAGTGAAAATCCAAGTCTCAGATGAGCACAATTGGCCTTGCCTCATGGGAAACATAACCATATGGCTCTAAAACACAGGACAGATGCTCAGCAATTCCTCCCAGGGAAGGAAGTTAATCCAGTTTTATGGCCCATCAGGGTCCCTCGAATTTATCTCCCCTGTGTCTAACTTTTTTTTTTTATAGAGTGTCTCACTCTGTTGAACTGGGGAGAGTGCAGTGGCATCATTATCATAGCTCACTGCAGCCTCAAATTCCTGGGCTCAAGCCATCTTTCTGCCTCAGCCTCCCTAGTAGCTGGGACTACAGGCATGGGCCAGAGTGACCGGCTAATTTTTCTATTTTTAGTAGAGATGGGGTCTCACTCTTGTTCAGTCTGGTCTCGGCCTCCTGAGCTCAAGCGATCCTCCTGCCTCAGCCTCCCAGAGTGCTAGGATTACAGGTGTGAGCCACCGTGCCCAGCCCTCCTGTGTCTAACTCTTTCCCTGACTGCACCTCAGTGTCAAGGGTCTTGACCCTTTCATTCAACCTTTCCTTTAGCACAGACATTAGGTAATACATGCACATTTCTGGCCATTTGAGTCTCCCAGGTCTCAACAGGGCCAGGGCAAAGGGGATGCCCAGATGTCTCTCCACCTACATGTGTCCTGGATAAAATCAACATAAACAAGAAGAAAGACTTGATAGGTCAGGAAGGAAGATCTGGTACAAAGCAAGAGAGGCAGAAGGACATGTTTTCTCCCTAGCAATTGAGACCTTTTCCAGAGGTACTTCATTAAATCCCTGGAGGTTGGACTTATCTGTGTTATCTTGTATGAGTTGTTGGCATAGCTTGTGACCAAGATATTTTAAGGATGTGTAGATTTCTCTCTACCTTGAAAACAATAAGAAATGCACTCATTCAATCTCTCCCTCAATAAAGAATGAGCACTTCATTGTAGGTGCTGATGCTAAAAAGAAGAGGACAACCCCTGCTTCTTGGTCAAGGTTGCTGAGAAGTGTAAAAAGTACTGGGTCAGGTAAGGAACCCCTGCTCAAGTTAGAAGTAGAGCCACTGCTCACCCACCTGAGCTCCACAGGTGGCCTGGGGTCACTTGCCCCTGCCTACAATAGCCAGCACCTGCACTCACCACCTGGGGGCCTAAGGGCAGGTCAGCCCTGCCTGGTTTCATCCTCCTCCCCAGTGCCCAAGGACGCGGTCCAGGGAACTGGGAATCACCCAGCCCAGTCCACCACTCTTGGCACCTGAGCACTCCTCCCAGGGACTGAGGTTGGGCCCACTCAACCTGCTGCTACCACCACAGCTACCATCCACTGACACACGCCACATGCAGGCCTGGGGACCGGCCCACCCAGCCCGTTGCAGCCACTGCCAATACCCGTGTGGACTGCTTGAGTCCCAGAGGGTTGTCCCACCACTGCTACTGCCATTGCCTATGCCATGTCAGCTAGCTAGGGGATCGAGAACCTGCCCACCCACCCAGCACACTGCTGCTATTCCCAGCACACAAGCAAGCCACTTGGAGGCCCAAGAATCAGCCTGCCTAGAGCCACTAACACAGGTGCCAGCATATACCACCCTAGGGCCCAAGGACAGACATGCTCAGCCCACCACTGCCACCACTGGAGCCCAAAGACTGGCCCACCTGGCCTCCCAGTCCCCACCAAAACTTCATTACAGCCTCCACTGACAACCACACCCTGAGCCACCAAGAAAATCACAGATACCACTGATGCTGTTTACAGCCAAAGAAATCCTACAGAGACTACACTACTGCATGCACCCAGAAAAAAATTATTCAGTTTGTAGGTTAGCAACATGCTAGGTACCAAAGTAGACACTGGAATTTCAAAGGTGGAGCAGATCCTTATTTTCAAGGAACTCATAGTCTAAGAGAAAATGAGCACTCAACAGGCACTCACCAGAATATTCTTCCCTCAGGTAGATAGACACCTGCAGGGCTCACTTCCTAAGGTCTCTGCTCAGGGATCACCTCATCAGAGAGGACAATCCTGCCCACCTGCTATTAAAGAGCACACCTACTACCATCCTGATTGTCTAGATTCTCTTACTTTTTTTTTTTTAGCTTTTTATTCAAGTATAATATGCATACAAAAAAGTTCACATGCCATAAGTGCATGGCTCACTAAATTTTTACAAACTGAACATATGCACAACACCACCTTCCAGACGAAGAAACAGCATTACCAGCCCCCAGAAGCACCCCTTTTGTCCAGCATCAACCCTTTCCCCATGGATACCCACCATCCTGATTTCTTTGCCTTTTTTTTTGTAATTTACATGAATGGAATCACACACAATGTACTTTTTTGTGACTGACTTATTTGACTCACCATCAAGCTCGTGAGATTCATTCATGTCATTGTAGTTTTGATTCATTAATTCTCTTTGCTCTATAGTGTCCCATTGTGTGAATACAACACAATTTATCCATTCAACCATTAGTGGGCATTTGGGTAGTTTCCAATTTTGCTTCTGTGAACATTCTAGTGCACATCTTCAGATGAACACATGTACATATTTGTGTTGGGTATATATCTTGGAGTGAAATTGCTAGGTTACAGCACCTACTTTTAAAAAAAAAATTATTAAATATCTTTTTTTAGAGATGGAGTCTCACTCTGTCACCCAGGCTGGAGTACAGTGGCCTGATCATAGCACACTGTAACCTTGAACTCTTGGGCTCAAGTGATCCTCCCACCTCAGCCTTTCAAGTAGGTGGGACTTCAGGCATATGAAATCTTTCATATATTATAAACAATGCATTGTATGTCCATACCCACACACACAAAGACTTAGAATTTAAGAAAGAGAATAATTAATCTGTCATAGGATTAAAGAAAAAAAAGAAAGAGAATATTACCAACATTTTGAAGCCCTTTTTGCCTCTCCTTGATCCCATTTCCCCTCTATTCCAGAAATAATCATTATTCTAAATTTTGCATTTATCATTCCCTGGATCTTCTTTAGCATTTTTCCATAAGTAAATGCATATATATAGGCAATATATTATTTTGTTTTGCATGTTTTTGAACTTGATGTAAATGGACCTCTGGTGTATTTTTCTTCAAAGCACTTCTCACCACTGAAAACATTTATTTTCTTATCTGTGTATTATGTGGCTCACTGCCCCCTCCCTCACAGCTCCTTAAAAAAATTTCAAAAAGTCTGGTTTTTATTCACTGCTGCACCCCCAGTTCCAAGAAGAGTACACAGAAGGTGCTCAATAAATATTTGTTGAATGAAAGAATGAGAAACTTTGCTCTCTACATAAGGAGTGGAATTAAGCTGTTTGTGAAAAGGAAACAATTCTAACTATGGCTGATGAACGTTGTCCTGCTAAAGGTTCCTGTGTGTCAATGAAATTGAGAGCAGAAGTTTCAAGGTAAAATTAAATGTAGCTTTAAAAAAAAAATTAAACATAGTTGGCCCATAGCAATGGAAAAAGCATCAGCCTCAGTGTCAGAAAACAGACTAGAGGGTGTGGTGGTGCATTCCTGAAGTCCCAGCTACTCCAGAAACTGAGATGGGAGGATCGCTTGAGCCCAGGAGTTGGAGGTTGCAGTAGTAAGCTATGATCTGGGCACTACACTCCAGCCTGGGTAACAAAGCAAGACCCCTTCTCTTAAAAAAAAAAAAGAAGAAGAAAAAGAGTAAAGAAATATTATTTTAAAAAGAAAACAGACTAGAATCTGGCTCTGCCACTTGCCAGCTGTGCGCCAGAAAGCAAGACTCAATCTCTCTGCACTTTCTCATCTGTATAATGGGGATACTATTACAGGGTGGTTAATGAGCAGGTTAGATGAATGCATGCATGAAAACACTGTAAACAGTAAGTGCAATGTAAATGGTATCACAAAGTATCACACATATCTAAAGCCAGAGAAGACTATAGATTAAACATCTGCACAGAGTTTTCTCTCTCTACATCCTCCTCCAATTTAAATTTTACATTCTAAATATATCTCATTTTTAAAAAGGCATCCACCTTCTCTAATTAGCTGTTTCTCCTCAAACAACAGTACTTTTTAAAAATTGAAATATAATACATGTAATAAAATTCACCATTTCAAATTGTACAATTAAAAACAACTCAATGGGCTTTTTAGTACATTTACAAGGTTGTGCAACCATCACTACTAATTCTAGAAGATTTTCATCACTGCCCAGAAAACAATTCCATACTCATTAGCAATCCCTTCCCCATTTCTTCCTCCCCCACCCCCAAGCACCTAGCAGCCACTAATCTTTTCTTCTGTCTCTATGGATTCCAGACATTTCCTACCAATAGAACTATATAATATGTGGTCTTGTGAGTCAGCCTTCTTTCACTTAGCATAATGTTTTCAAGGTTGTGCCTTGTTTTTATAGCTGAATAATAGTCCATTGTAAGGATATGTGAAATTTTATTTATCCATTCATATCAGATGATAGATATTTGGGTTAGTTCCACTTTCTGGCTATTACAATGCTGCTATGAACATTCACATACAAGTTTTTGTGTGGACATGTTTTCAGTTCTCTTGGGTGTGTATAGGTAAGAGTGGAGTTGTTTGGTCATGTGCTAACTCTACATTGAGCTTGTTGAGCAACTGATTACAGCACTTTGCATTCCTAACCAGCATTGTATTAAAGTCCAATTTCTCCACATCTTTACCAACAAGTACTTATTATTTCTAGAAAATTTTTTTTAAATGTTATTATTAGAGTGAGGAGGGGGTAGGGTCTCACTCTGTCACCATGAATGGGCTCAAAGGATCCACCCATTTCAGCCTCTGGATTGGCTGGGACTACTGACCCCTGGCCGCCACGCCTAGCTAATTGTTATTCTCATTATTTTTTGCCCAGACTGGTAGAACTTCTGGCCTCAAGCGATTCTCCCGCCTTGGACTACTTTCATTTTACCTCACTAACACTATCTCAGCCACAGTAATATTACAAGTCTAGAAACTATTAAATTCTAGACTTGTAATACTAATTTAAATTGAAAGAAAATTTTCCTGTGTTTACATATATTTTGTGGTGCTCACATATATAAAAGTGAGTCCGAGGTGCCGTTTCCAATTTTTCCTGGCACAGAATATTGAGTACTGCAGCCGCGTTGGCTAGCCAGGACTCAGTTCACCATCACATCGTTCCTCACTGAATCCGTGGGAAAACCCACTTTGGGAACAAATTCCTGTCTTCAGCAAAGAGCTATCTTGAGTAAGCGTAGGAGTGGCATTTCAATAGCTTTTCATATGACTTGCACGTTACTTTCTTTCATTCCCTCGTTTTAGGGTGAAGTCTGAAACCCACAATGGACTAACTTCTGATCACATCGAGGGAGAGCAGTCTAAATTTAGGTAGAAGCCCGGGTACCGCAAGCGCGCAAGCGCACGCCGCCGCCGCAATTCTCCGCTCCTCCCCGCGCTCCAGAGCTGAGGGGCGGGGAGATGGAGGTAAGGATGGTATACGACCAGTCAGTGCGCGTCTCCGGAAGTAGCGCTCCGCACTGGCTGATTAAGTCTCAGGGAGCAGCCACACTCCAATCCGCATGCTAGGGGCGGGGCTAAACGCCAGTGGCGAAAGCAAAGGGAGGAGAGCGCCGGGTGGAAGCACGTGACCGGGGCCTCGAGCCGGAAGCTACCTATCTTGTAGGGAGCTCCCCAAGCACCTAATCCTGCCATGGTGAGTGAGGACGCATGCGCGGGAGTACACGCCGGGGGTTTCGCGTCCCTCTTCCCCAGTGTCTCTGGGTGCCCCTTCCTGGGCCTGCACTCCACCCTCACCTCCAGTCCGCCCCGGGACTAAGAGGGAAAGGAAGTGGGAGGGGTGGCGACGTAGAGGGCTGAAGAGGGAGCTGTGGGAGGGTGTTCTGGACTGAGGCGTAGTCTGCGGGGCAGGCGCGGAGCGCGAGGGGAATTGGAGAGAGGGGCTGCGGGCAGGGGCCAGTGGGGCTGCGAAGGGCTCCCGGGGTAGCAAAGGTGGGCTGTGGAAGGCCAGGGGAGCCGGGGGCCGACAGTGAGGGCGGATGGAGGCTCAGGAGGACCCGTGTTGAAGGCCACGTAGAGGGAAGGGGTCTGGAAGGGCCCTCGCTTGGGAGAGAGAAAGCCCGGGGGGCCAACATCAAGAGAGGCGGCTTGCAGGTGAAAGGTATCGAGGGCCATCCTTCCAGCATGCTTCTCACTGCTTGCATCTTTACCCACTAGACTTCTGCACTGACCCAGGGGCTGGAGCGAATCCCAGACCAGCTCGGCTACCTGGTGCTGAGCGAAGGTGCAGTGCTGGCGGTGCGTTCTGGGAAAGGGCCTGGGGTCCCCTTTAGCCCACATGGCCCGGTAACCCCTTCTAATATTGTCCCTTCTATTCTGGGTCTCTACCTGATATCCTACCTGCCATACAGTAAGCTTTCAGTAATTAAGCAATCTCTGGAATCTTAGTCTCCTAACTGTTCTGAGGTAAAAGAAGTTTACCACTTTACCAAAGTCACGCAGCTAGTTTGGGGTTTGTTGATAACTGATATTACCTAAGTTTCTCTCAAGTATGTCTTTATTCAGTATGTCTTAAAGAGGCTTTTGTATTTTGTTCTATAGTAGTATATAGCATTAACTCTCTAGATTTTTGATGTAGCGAGAGACAAGGCTTAGGTTAAAGGTTGAAAACAGTGCAAGTGGTAAAGACTACTGAAGGAGTCCAGGTATAAAAGGGTCAACCCTTCATTGTTATGGCAAGGAAACTTTCTTGGTAGGAATTTAGCTGAGCTTAAAGGAGAGTATTCAGGGCTGGGAGGTGTGTGACATCAACTTGCCTGAATTGGTGGGGTTATAGTGAAGAGATATGGAAAGATTTGGGGGAAGACAATTTGGTAAGCAAAGCATCCATTGTGGAGGGCTTTGAAGTTAACGCATTTGGACTGACTTAAGCTTGAGGGTTAACACATTTGGAGTTAATCTTGAGGGTAGTAGAAGCTTTGAAGGTTTTCTGAACAGAAGCATGGCGCAGTGAAATGGCTGAGCACTACTACTGTAGTGTGAAGATGGGTCAGAAAGGGGGTAATCTAGGTATGAGACTGAGCTGGTGGCAGTAAGTAGGAACAAGGAGAAAAGAAATTCTAAAGGAGGTATCAATATATCTTGGTATTGACTGGGTGTAGGTGATAGAGGAAATACTTCTCCATCCAGTAAGACTTTGAACTTAGAGGCCTAGAAGAATGATGGTATCTTAACAGGAAATCAAGAAAGGAAGTGGATTGGGAAGGAGGTGGATAAGGAGAATTCTGATGGCCTGACTTTAGACATTGAGATTGATGTAGAATAATAGCAGTTAATATATATTGCTAAGAGCTGTTCTAAGCATCTTTCCAATATTATCTATCTCACATAACCCTCACAACAAGCCTGTGAGGTAAGTACTATTGTCCTCAGTTTACAGATGAGGAAACTGTAGCATGTCTAACAGAGCAAAGGAAACTAAACTAAACCTACTGGGAGGCCCATATGGAGGAGGTGGGAAGAGGAAGTTGAGACAGTCACCAGAAAAAAGGAGCCCAGAACACTGTCTCATCACTTACCCAAGGGATAGGTAGAAGGAGTTCAAGGACAAAGGGGATGTTTATGTTTCAGATTCTGCTGACAGGGCAGCAAGTGGGAAGGCTAAGAAAAAGATGGCACCTTTAACAAGTCAGAGGTGGGCAGGCATTGATTTTGGAGAATGTGATTTTATCTTATGGGGGGGACAAAGTAAGATATCCAGTTTCAAGGAGTTAGGAAAGAATAGTCAGTAAAGAGATGGATGTGCTGGGTGCAATGGCTCTCTTCTGTAATCCCAGCAACTTCGGAGGCTGAGGCAGGAGGAGTGCGTGAGGCCAGGAGTTCATGACTAGCCTGGGCAACAAAGTGAAAGCTCATTTCTAAAAAAAATAAGAAAAATTATTCAGGTATGCTGGTTTATACCTGTAGTCCTAGCTACTTGGGCAGTTGAGGCAGGAGGCTTGCTTGAGCCCATGAGTTCAAGGCTACAGTGAGCTATGATCAGGCCACTGCACTCCTGGGTGACAGAGCGAGACCCCATCTCTTGAGAGAAAAAAAATGCAGCTCATCAGGGGAAGCCCAATATTATGAGAAACAGGATGGCACTGAGAAGGTGACAACATAGTTGGGCGGTTTTAGGCTGGTTTTTCCAAAACTGGATGACCTGGGGGCATTGGAAAGTGGAGAGGGAGAGCCAAAGGGACTGTGTCTGGAATTCCTTCCCAATTCTGTGCCTTAATTCCTGCCACCCTCCCTCCTCCATCTGTGTGCAGTCATCCGGGGATCTCGAGAATGATGAGCAGGCAGCCAGCGCCATCTCTGAGCTGGTCAGCACAGCCTGCGGTTTCCGACTACACCAGGGCATGAACGTCCCCTTCAAGCGCCTGTCTGGTGAGCTCCAGCCCTTGGTGGTGGTGATGGTGGGGTGCTTCAAGAGACTTCTCTTGGGGAAAAAAACACCTGTCTCCTACCAGCCCTCACCATCTCCTCTTGGGGTCCCTGGTGTGGCCTCTTTCTTCTCTTTGGGATTCCCCATGTCATAACTGAGTAGGAGAAAGCAAGAGAATAGAGGGTACTTAACAAAGGCCACAGGGCTGGGCATGGCGGGCTCACAGCTGTAATCACAGCACTTTGGGAGGGTGAGGCAGGAGGATTGCTTGAGGCCAGGAGTTCAAGACCAACCTGGGCAACACAGTGAGACCTCATCTCTACAGAAAATCGAAAAATAAGCCAGGCATGGTGGCACAAGCCTGCAGTCCCAGCTACTTGGGAGGCTGAGGCAGGAGGATCACTGGAGCCCAGGGGTTTGAGGTTACAGTGAATTGTGATCTCACCACTGCCCTCAGGCCTGGGCAACGAAGTGAGACCCTATCGAGAGTGATACCCTCCAGCAAAAAAAGAAACAGAGGCCACTCATCTTCAAATCTCTGAGCCTTGAACTATAGAATTTCTTTGGCTTTTGCTCCCAGCCAATTTGTGTGTGACCTCGTGGAGGCCGATGCACCTGCTAACACTGTGCTCCCTTCCCTCTCCTGGGGCGGGGGAAGGTGGATCTCTCCTCCAGTGGTCTTTGGAGAACATACGCTGCTGGTGACCGTGTCAGGACAGAGGGTGTTTGTGGTGAAGAGGCAGAACCGAGGCCGGGAGCCCATTGACGTCTGAACCTGCCAGAGGGCGCAGGTCTGAGAAGTGGATTGGGTCCCTGGGCCTCTGTGATGAGAAAGGCACAGCCATCCTCCACCTCTTTCTTGGCTTGCTTTAAGAACTAAGGCCTTCTGCTCACCCACCCCTACATGGAAGGGCAGAGGCTTGGAGACTTTGTACTATGTTAAAGAGAATGAGGGCAAGGGGACTTTCCTAATAAACATGAGTCTGATGTTCCTCAGCCCAGGGATGTGTGTGTGTGTCGGCGGGGTGGTGGGTTATACACCATGTCTGTCTTCATCTCTGGGGAGAAAGTCACATACCTCACCACGGGGTGGGTGAAGCAGGATGACCTCTGAACATTATAAACTGGGAATCAGAAAAAAATGTACGGGAAGGTAGCAGGGGCGCCATCTGCGAGCGTGGGGAAGGGAAACACCCTGAGCCCCGGTGGTCTCTGCTCCTTCCATTAACACATGAACAGCAATCGTTCTTCGCCCTCCTGAACAGGCATTTAATAGTCTCATTTCAGTTGGAAGCAGTAGTTGGAGAATAAGTTATAGGAACAGACAAAAAAATACAACTTAAAGTGCTTCAGGCTGCAAACGTAAACATCAGGGGCAGCAGGAGGCCCCTAGCTGTCTCTCTGACCCATGAGACAGGAGGGTCATTGTTGAGGCCTTTTGCTATCACCACCCTAACCTCAGCCCTGCAGGTGGGTGGGAGGGAATGTCAGAGGCAGGAAAGGACTAAACAGGAATGAAGAAAATACTTTGTAAACTTAGAACCAGGGTGAAGGGCGGCGGGCAAGGGAGCTCTTGGAGCCCTTTACCCTGGCCTAGGGGTGGGGCCAGCCCCCCCATGGAAATCGAGGAAATACTGTTGGCTTAGTGCTGCAGCCATACTCGCCCATTTCACAGCTTCTTCCCTTGTCCCTCATCAGCAGACACAGACAGGCAGCTCTGGTGGGCCTCTTCACTCCTGGGGGAGGCATCCCAGGGGAGGCACAGCCTGGGAGCAAAGACCCCCTCCAGGGGTTTTCGGTTTCTGGAGTGTAAGAGGGAGCAGAGCTGGCACGGCACTATTTGACAGGCTCCACCACCAGGACCTTGCACTCGCGCTTGGCAATCTTGTCCAGAGAGAGCACAGCCTTCTCGGGGGGCAGGTAGAGGGGGCGGCCGACAGGGGAGGCCACAGGGGGTGTGATGGCCCTGCGCTCCATCACACTGCCTGACCTGGGAGAAGGCGGAGGCTGTGGGCTCCATTAGAGCCAGCACCCTCCCTGCTCACTCCCTTCTTCCAGCCTCTACCCAGTTCAGTGCCACCCCCCACCACCACGCTCCAGTTCTGTACCTCATGAGGTGGCTGCGGGAAGGCTGCTGGTGGGAGAAGGACTGAGAGCGGCCCAGGCTAGCCTGGTGCCTCTCCACCAAGTCCCGGACGGCAGGGCTGCTGGGGCTGCTTTTGCGAGAGAGGGGTCGGGCCTCGGGTGGAGGGTGGGACACGCTGGCCGTGAACTGCAGCTTCAGTTTCATGTGCTGGCTCAGCTGGGGTGGGAGGCACAGCTCAGCATTCCCACTTGGCTCCCAGGCCCCAGACCTTTCAAACCCCCTTCCCCATCTGACTGACCGATGTCACACCTAAATCCCCCCTTCCTTCCTCCCAGCTTTTCTGTCCCCCCTCCCCACCATTATATCTCATCCACAGAAGCTGAGGGTCCTGCTGCCTCCCCTAACATTCTGCATCACCCAGCACTCAGCCCACACCCTCTGCAGCCCACCTCAAAGAGTCCCGTTCTCAGAGCCTGGAAGGCCACGCTGAAGGTGAGCGCGCTGCCCTTCCAGGAAAAGCCCAGGTTGTTGAGGGGCGTGTGGCAGACGATGGAGTCCAGGGCTGCCTGCATGGCCCGGCGTTCCTCCTCACACAGCTGCTTGCCTGGGGGCACAAACAGGGACCAGGAAACACTACAGCATTCCTCAGTTCCCCAAGGGCCTTAGTGAGCACAGCTTCATTTGGTCCTCAGAGCTATTCTGTGGAGCAAACTGATCATATGTTATCTTTTGCTGTGTGGTACAGATGACAATAGCTAATGCTTACTGCATGCTGAGGCCTGTTGTAACCACTTCATATGTATTAGCTCATCAGTCTGCATGACAACTGCATGAGCTATTAATTGCTGTATTTTAGAGGTGAGGCCCCTGAGGCCCAGGGAGGTTAAGCAACTTACCCAAGGTCACATAGCTAGTAAATGAGAGAGGTAGAACGCATACCAGAAAGTGCAGCTCCAGTGTCTATGCCCTTAAAATCACTCTGTCTCACTACCTCTCTTAACTCTCCATCTGTGACACTAGGAAGACCACCCAGGTACAGAGCTGAACTGCCTGCCTTAAGTCACCCACTGTGGTGGGGCTGACACCAGGTTTGAACTGTTTCCACTGTCCTCTCTCCCTTGGGACTAGTTCCCAGCCCAGCAGCTGACCTACCAGCCTGTGCGTGCTCTGGGGTCCACACGAGCCTCACAGCAAGGAAGTCTTGAAGATTGTTCAGCAGTGTGTAGGTGACAGTGAAACGCTCGTAGGTCCGAACCGGGGACTCACAAGAAGCAGTCATCACAAAGCACGGACGGTCGAGGCGAACGCTGGGCAGTCTAGGAGCAGCGAGAGAGGGAAGCCGGATGTGTGTGTCAGGCAACAGAGGTGAACAGGCACTACCTGCAGGGGTACTCACCGGTAGTGGGTGTAGATGCTCTGGGTGAAGGGCAGCTTTGGGGTGGACCACTGAACCACAGCAATGAGAGGAACTTCCAAGCCCTGCCAGAGGGACAAAGGAAGACATCACATGTAGTAGAGATCCTCTCCTGTCTTTAGTCACCCCCCAGTCTTTCCTTCCCACAGCCTTTCCTTATCCCTTTTCCTTGAACACACCAGCCCCTTATGCTCACCTCCTTGGCCCCTGGAGGGGGCTGTTCACCCCCTCTCAGTTGAAACAGGAAGTTGTGTTCTTCAAGGGCACTAAGTGGGCAGGGGAAGCAGCCAGAGGTACCAGGGAGCCGGCAGAAGGAGCCCATGGAGACCTCCCCAGACTGGTGACTAGCTCGGAAAAGAGGACAGGTCATGATCGCCCCATGCCAGAGCTCAGCCCTTGCCCCCGTCCCTACCACCTCACAGGCCTTCCCCTTCCCAGGACCTCACCAGACATTGTCCACCAGCAGCACAGAGCCATCGGGCATGACAGGTAGATAACTGGCATTGAAGTTGGGCAGGATTCGGATATCCCAGATGGAGATTTCCTCCTGGGAGGAGCTATTCAGCACTGTTGGAGATAACCAGCTCAGTTCCAAGTAGCTGGACCCCTCAGCTGGACCCACCTTTACCCTCCCAAAATGGACCTGTCCCCTCCAGCCTGCCCAGAGTAACTACCATCCAGTCAGTTCCCTGGCTGCTACCCAAGACTTGAGCGGGCAGATCTGCTCACCCTTGAGCACGGTCAAGTGTTTTCCAGCCACAGTGAACTGCCGGCATTTCAGAACCGGAGGGGGCAGTAGAGTCAGCAGGGTGCTCACTGCAAGAGAGGAGAGAGGCAAGAAATGATGATCGGGGCACAGTCCTCACCTCCAACCCACAGTGCTAATTTTCCTCTTCTCCCCCATAAGGCACTTTCCAGTAGGACCCCTCCACTCGGTCCCCCAAATCCCAGTTTCTAGTCTTTCCCCTCTGCATTCATTCTCCTCCCCACCTTGGGCCTTGAAAGCACTCTGCTCGCCCCGGAAGGTCTCCCCAGGAGATCGAGTCTGCAGCAATCTCAGGTAGCCTTGATCTCTGACCTCTGGTGCCTCAACCTCCCGCTTCCACACAGTCACTACAATCTGGGTTCGAAGGACACAGGACCACAGTCAACAGGAGATAGGTGGCTGAGCCTTGAAAGGGCATCTAAATTAGGACAACAGCTCCACCTCTCCCGATCTTACCTTGGCCTTAGGTGTCCCTGGGGGCAGTCTGTCCAGTGAAACAGTGAGTGGGAAGATGACCTCATCTGTGGACACAATGGGTTCCTCCACAGGCAGCTGGGGGGGTGCGAAAGGGGTGAAGAGGTCAGTAGAGAGTCAGAGGCAGCCTACAGTCATTCCCTTTAAGATCTACAGTACGTGGTCCTCGGTGTCCTCCCCTCTCCTCCGCAGTCATCTGCTCCCTGCCTTAGGGTCCACCTCCATCCTGTCTTTGGCACCCAGCAAACCGCCCCTCCGCGTCACCCCAAGCTCCTCACCGTGGTCGCTCCCCCTGAGGTAGCAGGGCCCGGGCCGTGGGTAAGAAGAGGGCTGCAGCCTCGAAACAACCCCCCACCCCCAGGATCCCCACCCCCTGGCGGTTCGGAATCCTGGTCGCTGGTGCCCCCGCCCGTCATCCCGCCTCCAGCGCTGACTGAGGCCAGGGCGGCCAAGGCAGTTGCTAGTTCTGCCCAGGCCCCTCGGGAGCCCAAGCCCGGGCCGCCCCCAGCGCCGGACCCTGCGCCGCCCCGGCAGCGCAGCACCAGCAGGAAGCGGACAGTCTCCCCCAAGTACAGATGGTTGCGCCGGGGCAGCGCCCGGTACCGGCCCGGGTCCCCCGCCAACTCCGCGCGCGGCGGCAGCGGCACGGCCGGGAAGTACATCGAGTAATCGCACTGGGACTCCATGGGGCGGCGAGGACAGTGCGCCCGGGACCGGACACCAGCCCCGGCGGGGCCCGCGGAGGACGAGGGGACCCGCTAGGGTGAGTCGGGCGAGTTCCAGCGCCCGGGGGATGCTGCGCGCGACCGGGGCGGCCTAAGAGACCAGTCCGGTCCAGGAACCGGGGCAACGAACCCGAAACCGAGACCCGGCAGGGCCGGAACAGGGATACGGGACCGAATGACTGGCCAGAAACCGGAAGCGGAAGGGAAGGGGCGTGGCCTCCAAGGCCCCGGAATCTGTGGGCTCCCGGACCGCGGAGGAGGGGGCGGGGTGCTGCGAGAATGGAGCTGAGACCACGTACGGATTTTTGAAGAATATTGAAAGGACCTGTTCCAACCCCTCTTCTCCCAGGAATATTCTCCATCTCTCCGTTTTCTGCCCTACATAAGTCTAGTAGAAGCTCCAAATTATTTATTCATTCAACAAACATTTCGTAGTGAAATGAACATAGCCCAATAACAAATATTTCATAGAGAAATGGATGTATCATTCCAACTCGCCATGCCCTAAACTCTCTCGGGCTCACTCCATCTTTTGCCCCTCCAGGGAGCTTTGGAGAGTGCTATGAGGACCTGCCTTGGAGCTGGAAAGCGGAAGGGATAACATGGGTGGAGGAGAGAAGCACTGCTGGCAACGCAATGCCTGGGATTCCAAGTCCGAGGCCAGAAGACTTGGGGCCTGCATCAGGGCAGAGTCCCGTCCCTTCTGAGGGAAGCAGAATGGCATCTAGCTGACCCGTATTCATCACATGTGCCCTTGTAACTTAGCTGCTCTTTGGCCTAAATCTAGAGTGTGATGCCTATGGAGAGAGCAGCTGTGAAGTCTTGAGGGGCAGTGGGGCTGTAGGGGGGAACTGCTTGGCATCCAGCTTGTCCTTGTATTGTAGCTCAGGAGTAGCCAGGCGCTCACACTCCTCCTGGTCTTGGGGGCTCAGTCCACTTCGAAGTACATAGCCCAAAACCTTAGCTGACCCAAACTGGAAGGGGCGGAACCGACGGTCAGTGATGTATTTGGGGTCTAAAGCCTCACCCCCTACCAGACAATGTTTGGCCAGGTCCTTTCGGCGAGCCCGGAGCTCGGCCACAGCTCTCTCCAGCCGTCTCTGGCCATATTGCTCTATCCGAGCCCACAGACTGTGGTTGAAGTGAACATAGAGAGCCCAGTCCAGGTTGTTCCAAGCCCGAGCCCGTGCGTTCAGCTGCCGATCCTCAGCAGTCAGTCCGCCGTTGTCCACAGAGCTGAGGCCCTGCTCGCCTCCAGCCTGAGCGTTGTGCATGAAGCCCACCACGTCATCCAGATCCCAGCACAAGGCATCTGCCAGCAGAACTAATGACTCATCAAAGTACTCAGCCACCAAGACCAGGTCAAAGACAGAGTCCAGCCAGGCCAGGCTCCACTGGATGAAGGACGAAGACCCCATATCTAAAGAGGCAGGGCTGGCTGTCTGGATGTGACCATGAACAACAGTGGAAACAGGATGGAAGAGAGCATTGGGATCTAGGGCTTGGGCTTGAGGGCCAGCACCAGAAGGCAAGATATGCATCTGTAGGGGGTTGGGGTTTCTGGGGGGAACATGATTCCCTTTCTTGGCCCTCATCTCTGGAGGAAAGGGGAGGCCAAAGTCAAACCATAATAAGTTGCGGGCGTAGTGGTCCCCACGGGCCCCAGGCCGGTAGAAGGCTCGAGGATTGGCCAGGAAGGCAGCCAAGGATGGTGACTTGCGAAAGGCCGATGAGGTGGATTTATAGTAGGAGAAGGCAGAACGGGCCAGAGCAGCGGGGTCTCGGACAATGGAAAAGAAGAAGCTGTCAGAAGGCATGACCTGAAGTACCTGCAGAGGAGAAAAGACAGACATAGGGAGAAAGAACTGGGCCCAAGAAAAAGTAAGCACAAGCCAAGTGCCTGGTGATCCCCAGAGTCCTCAAACCTCCTTCTCACGGCTCTGCTAGGAACCCCCAGCTTCTGTCACTTGCTGTGTGACAAGTTATTTAACATCTCTGAGACTCAGTTTGCTTATCTGTAAAATGGGGATAATCATACCTTCCCAGGTGATTATGAAGGATCCATGAGTTAAAGAATATAAGGAAACCTGGAGCATGGGAATCTCCTGGGGAACATTCATTTCCTTGGAACTTTCTGTCTGTCTTTGTCAGTAAAACCTCTAGGAACCAGGCTCTGTACTCACTTCTCCAAAAAAACCCTACTGGGTACCTACTCTGGGGCTCTTAGTTACAGCTCTAAGAAAGCAACTGGCCCTAGGCCACCTCCAGGCAGGAGGAGGTGGGTGTCAGTGGCAGCAAACAGTGAAGAGAAGGGGCAACAATAAGACTGTCTCAAATATAGGCAGCAGGTGGGCAGGCCAGGCCCAGCAGGCCAAAGGGCAAGGCACTTCAGAGGCTCCTGGGCACCTTGGAGGGCAAAAGACACCCTGGACTGGGGCTCTGGGGAACCATGGCCACTTGGTAGGGTGCTGCCCTGAGGGCTGGGACATATGATTCCACTTCTCCCCACAAAGGAAGGAAGGAATAAGACAAACACCCTAACAATGCCTTGCAGGCAGATCCACGTCAGAACCTAGCTCCTGGACTCTCTGGAAGGTTTCTGCCTCTGAAAATGACTTCCATCATTGAATCTGACCTTTCCCTGTCATGTTGTTCTCCAGTCTGCTCCAGAAATATGGCACACCTAAAAGGCAAAGCCTGAATGCAGAGGGAAACAGTGATGACAACAGACTTTGGCATCCAATCCACCTGGAATAAAATCCCAATTCTGCCACTTACTAATTGTGTGACTTTGGGCATGTTATTGAACTTTTCAGAGCCTTTGTTCTCCATTTATAAATCTGGGTTAACACTTACCTGGAAGAATATGGAAGTGCCTGGAACATGGTAGGTATTCAATGAATGGTGGTGACAATGAAGGTCATCATTCTAGCCTTTGGGGAAACCTTCCAGGCTGTCATTGCCTCACTCCCAACAGTGGCCCCTTGGTGCCCACTGGATCATGCCCACGCTCCTCCAGCTTCAACGAGGGTGTCTTTGCAGCCCTTGCTGAAGTTCTTCCATGGGTGCACACACTCCCCTTCTTACACACACACAACCATGCCTGTGCTGATGTTTCTCCAAGAATGCCTGATGTTCTCCTCACCACAAAGCCATGTCTACTTTTTCCTTTAAAACTCATCTCTCCAGAAAGCTCCATCTCTTTTAATGGACACCATTCTGGATACACACACACACACACACATGCTTCGAAGGAGCCTTGACTTTGGAGTATGTGGACCTGAGTTCAGATCCTAGCTCTGCCACTTTCTGTGTGTTGAAGGAGGCCAGTCAGCCTCCCTGAGACTTGAATTCCTCACATGTATACTGGAGACACTTACAATGCCTTCCTGGAAAGGTGATGGTAAGATTAGTATCCAGCACTCAGTAAGTACTCAGGTTAGTTCCTTCCCTGTATATTTTCATTTGCACGTTGATTTTCTTCTGACAAGAGCTCTCAGGTTCCTCTGTGTGTCTGTATGAGCATGTGCTGGTCTCCCCATTAGAACTGAGGCTCCAAGGGGTCAGGACTCGGTTTCTGCTCAACTATTCTGCTGTGCTCAGCCTAGGGCTTGACATATAGCTGATCCTCAAAATGTGGCAGACGGCCAGGTTCAGCGGCTCACACCTGTAATCTCAGCACTTTGGGAGGTCAAGGTGGGAGAATCGCTTGAGCCCAGGAATTCGAGACCAGCATAGGCAAAATAGCGAGACCCCATCTCTACAAAAAATTAACAAAAAGAAATATTTGGCAGATATGGGGGGGGGGAATGAGAGGAAGAAAAGTCAGGAGGCAGTGGAGGAGCAGGTGCCCTGGTAGTGGCAGTGGAAGAGACACCAAGGAGGGCAAGGGGCACCAGGAAGGAGAGTTGGGGGCTCAGAATTGGCATCAAGGAAATAAATTGGTCAAGGAAAGAGACTGGGGTAGCACCAGGTGGGAAAGAGAAGGACTCTGGCTCCCAGAAACTACTCGGGAAGGGACGCCTAAGGAGAGGGCAACAGGAAATCCCACCCTGTGGCCCCCCTGTGCAACTTTTGGGTGAGGTGATGTCTGGGAGCCCCCAGACCTAGGCCTATATCTTTCAAGCCCCACCCACCCCCCACGACACCCCTCACCTCTTTCAGGTTGAACCTCATGTGGTGACAGAGGATGTGGAAGGGGAACTGGGTGCCTCCACCCTGGGGGCGGTGGCCTTTGACCCGAGAGGCCTGGAAAAGCCGTGGGTAGCCGAACTGGTAGCGGGCAGGGAGGGCGAAGCGCAGCCCATGCCGGTCCCCGTAGCGATGCAGCAGGCTCAGCACAGAGCTGCTCCCGGATTTATGCGTCTTCAAGAACACAAGCCGCTGGCGGGGTGGGCAGGACTGAGCAGCTGGTCGAGGGGATGGGGCCCAGGGCTGTCGGAGCCTAGGAAGAGACAGAGGGGGAGTGTCCTGTTCCTCAGCAGCTGAGTGGACTGGCTTCTGGTGGAGAGCAGAGCAGAGGGGCATGGAGTCCTGAGAGTCACAGCTCCAGGTGGGATGGGAAGGAGCAAGTGGGGGGCATGTGTAGGGAGCTGGGACAAAATGGGAACTCACCTCCTCTGGAAGGCCCCCCCCCAGAGCTGGAGGGCAAATCCGATGGTCATGAAGACTCCCAGAGCCACCCCCAGGCTCCGAGGCCCCCAGAGCCGCATCATCCTGGTAGGAGACAGAGGGCCCATGTGGCACAGGGAAGGGTGAGGCTAGAGAGGGACAGAGCCAGGGCAGGGAACAGAGGCAGAGATGGCTTGAGACAGCCCTGCAGCCGCGGAAGGCGCCGGTTGGAGATCGAGGGGTCATTCCCCAGGCCTGCTTGCAGCCTTGTTTGAGCCTGCCCCCTGAGTTAGCAGATTTTTGCCTCTGTCAGCGTCTAGAAGGGAAATGAGGGGGAAGGAGGGGAGTCTAAGGAGAGGGGTAGAGCCTCCTGTCCTGCTGCAGCTGAGACCTAACTCAGGGAGGGGAAGCGGTCGAGGTACTGTCGATACCCAGACTCTTCTAGGTGGCCCCACAACTACTAACTCTGCTGCCAGCCTCTTTCCTGTCTCCAACTCCAAACCCCTCCCCCCACCATCGTTCTCCTTGAGCCTCAGGGAGTTGGAAGCGAAAGAGAGACAGAGACCCAGATCATGAATGAAACAGCCAGCCAGAGAGACCAGACCCATCAGCTTGTCATGACAGGTCAGATAGAGGCCAGGCCCCTGGCTTTCTCCTGAGCCCCTCTGACTGTCACAAACGGGCATGAGGAGCTGTAAGGAGGGGAGGAGGATCAGAAAGGACACAGGATGATGAACCTTGGCAGGAGGAAGGGAGGTTAGACTTACAGGAGTGGCTTTGACATAAGAGCCACTGCGAAAACTCAGGCATCTCTTTCCCCTCTCAGCAGGGGGCAGACCCCAGTGAGTGAGAGAAACCCCGCATCCTGGACACACCCCCATCCCACTTTCCTACCCAATCAGTGCACGCAGAGGAGACTGAGAGGGTGGGGCTGGACAGGGAGAGAGAGAGAAACTCTATGACACAAAGATGATTCGGAGAAAAACACAAATACGGAGTTTCCTAATCCACTGGGAGTCTGGCCCCGCCTCTTCAGATTATAACTCCCAATCACGGACCACGGCCCCTCCAACAAGCCCAGACAGCCCCCTTCCCTGACAGAGGTGACCCCAGGCAGAGAGAACCCACACTTACTACCCAGACCCGCCCCCTCTGGCATCACTCCCCAATTCCCTCCCCCAGCACAGCCCCCAGGATCCACTGCGACTCCCCCATGCAGAGTTCTTCGTTCCCTTCCACCTATCTTCCTCTTCCCATTACTCCCATCCCAGCCCGCTGTCCCCTCCAGCTTTGGTGACTGCTCAGTCTGCTGCTAGTCTCGTTGCCCCCGCCCCCGGATTCTATGAGCCCCTCGAGTCTCCTCCCATAAATTCGAGGGTCGCTCGACTGGTGCCAGCCTCAGCTTCCTTTGCCCACTCACCAGGCCACAAGGGGAGCAGCAGGGAAATCGGCAGGGCCCTCCTGCCTGCCCCAGCCACCGCCCGGCTCTTCGCTCAGCTCAACTTTCTCCACAAACTTTCTCTGCGCCCAGGCTCCTCCCCTCTCCTTTTGTCCCGCCAGCCCGACCGACCAGCTGCTCCAGCTTCCATCGCGTCTTTCGGTCTCCCCCTCCCTGCATTTACCCGCTCCCTCCGGGCACCCAGCCTGCTCTTGGAAGATACCACTTCCACCCTCCTTTCAAACTCAGGAATCAATTCTACCTTTTTCTCTCAGCTTTCTACAGAACAAAAGATTCATTCAGGCATCAGAAAGAAGGAAAGAGAAAGTGATAGACAAGAGTTGAAAGCAGACCTTGTCAAGGACATGACAAGGTAGCCAGAGGCTGACACGCTGAGAACAAGGTCCCCCACTCTGAAGGAAGGGGCAGTGGTGTGGTAGTGTTACTAATGCCTTACGTTCAAAGAGCATTTGGCAGGTGACAAGGCAGTTCCTCACTTACCAGTTCTTAACTGGTCCCCACAATTCTCCCCTGAGGGTGGGCAACTTGGAGATTGGGGGGGTCTGTTCCCAGACTGTGCCCAGGGGACAGGTCCCGAGAGAGGCAGAAACTGAGCCAGTCACAGAGGCCCCGGGGTCTCTGCTAGGAGCCAGGTCAGGGACTGATGCTGAAGGCACAGAAAGCCACACACAAGATCCAATAAATTACCATTTATTTGCAGAATAAACACTGATTCAAACACTGAAACATGAAACTTGGAGTTTGTGAAGGATGTGGATGACAGAGGGCATGAGACGAGGTATTTTTTTATTTTCGTTTAAGAAATGGATACTGAAAAAACAGAACCCAGGCCCACTGAACCTCGCATCCTACTCACACCCCCCCAGTCCCCTGCCCTGCACCCTGTCAGCACCTGGCTTTGTCCATTTGGGACCAGGTGCCCCCACCCCATTAGAGTTCCACCCCTCCCCACTTCCAACTTCCTTCAAGCCCCATCCCCCAACTGCAACTCTGAAACTCCTCCCTTTTTCCCTTGGTTGATCACCAGCCCCAGCCTTAGAGGGCTGGAGGCCACACTCTCTAAGGAGACCACACTCCCTCCTAAATAAATACCCCCAGAGGCCCCCCCCCCAGTTACCAAATGAAAAAATAAATATTGTGAACCACCCACCCCCAACCCCACAATGGGAATCTCCTGGATTTGGGGCCCCAGCCATTCACCTGCGAAGTCCCTTCACCCTCTCTGTAGCCCCTTCCTACTCCTCCCCAGACCCCGCTGAGGCGGAAGGAGGGGAAAGGGCCATGAACCCTTCTGATGCTAGGGCACCCCTCCCCTGTTATCGAGGTCCAAGCAGGGCTAAGGCTGAGAGGGAGAGAACAAGGATGGGTTGGGTGTGAAAACCAACAGACACCCCCTCACTCCTGCTCCGGCCCTGATTGTAGCGGGCACTGCCACCTCCTCTGCCCCCGGAACCATCCCTTCGAGGAGGGTATGGAGGCCGAGGAGGCCGGACTGGGGGGGCCACAGCTGCTGCCCCAGCCATCCAGTCATCTGCATACTGCTGTCCCCCTCCAGAGCCACTGGCGTCCTCATCTGCAAGAAGGGCAAGGGACAGAGACAAACGGGTGGGGAAGAGAAATCAAGATAAAAACAGAGAAAGAAAGGCAGGAGAGAGAGAAGCAGGTAGAGCCATGGGGTTGGGAGGAGGGAGAAAGACAGTGAGTGACAGGAAGGCAATGAGAGAGAAAAAGAGAGACACAGGCAGATGGGGAGAGAGGATAAACAGGAAAAGATAGAAAAGCAAAAGTACAAAGAAGCAGAGAGCAGCCATGAAAAGGGGTGGGGGGAGGGTGACAGAGAGAAACAGACAGACACAGGAGAGAGAAAAAAATGAGTCTGTGCCTTGCTTCTCTGGCAAACTCCACCTTGGGGAGCCAGCCCAATGTCACCCTCCATTGCTCCTCCCCCATTCTCCCACTGCCTTTTGCCCATTATAAGAAGCTTCCCACTGTTCTGTAAGAATGTTTTCGGTCTCCCCCACTGGACCGTAAACTCAAGTATAGAGAACCACTCATTGGTCTTTTACCATCTACCTTTGAGGTCAGCGCTCCATAAACGCTTGCTAAATGAATGAGTGAATGAACGGAGGCTAGGAGTAGAGAGGCAAGGGCGGGAACTACGAGCCAGGGGAGGGACTGGAAAGGCAGTGGCGGGGCTCACCCGCGTCCAGCCCGTCCAGGTCGTGTCCAAGCGCGGCCGCCTTCATCTTGGCCGTGGCTGCCCGGAGCTGCAGCCGCCGCCTCCGCGTCGGCACATCGGGGCCCGAGACATCCACTTGCACCTCGGGGTTGCTGAGCTGCTCGGCCGGGGAGCCCCCGACCACGGGCGGCAAGTACCTGCGAGCAGAGCAGCCCCGAAGCTCCGCCCGCCCGCCCGCTCGCGCGGCCCGCCCTCCCCGCTGCCGCCCTGCCGCCGCGCCTCACCGGCCCCGCCCGGCTCCGGTCCAGCAGGGGGCCGCCTCCTGCGAGACGTCCGCTGCCATGCGAGAGTCTCCGCACACCGTCAGGGACAGCCGGGCCCAGAAGCCCCGCATCCTGGCCAGCCGCTCACGGAGCTCCCATACCTGGGCGAGCGAGAGAGCGGGGCGAGCTGGAGCGCACCCCCACCGCAGCTCCGCTTCGCCCCCCACCCCGCCCGCGCTCGCCACTCACCAGCCGGTGCATGTTGGTGCCCGCTGCCGTCGTGGGCCGCTCCTCCTCGGCCACCAACGTCCACAGCCGGCCCGCCTCTTCCCGGGGCGCAGGGGCTCGGCGGTTACGGGCCGGCACGGGGTGAGGAGGGCCACATTCCTGAAACACCTTCGGCACAGGGACAAGACCTCACACATGGTCACCCAGCAGTGAAACCCATCCTGTGTCCCCAGTCTGACCCCATAGTCTCCCCAGATACCCTACCGTGTCTTGCTGCCACCCACACTGTCCCCCACCTCAGGCCTCACCTCTGCTCTTCTCTCCCCTGAACCTGGGCTGACACCCCCACTCTGTCCCCCTACCCCAGGCTTCACCTCCTCCCTTCTCTCCCCTGTACCTGGGCTGACACCTTCACGCTGTTTTCCTGCAGATACATCAAACCCTCTGAGATCTTCACCCCAATAGACTCAGCCGCCAGCTCAAAGGAAAAGGGGCCCTGGAGCTTTTCAGCCAGGAGCAGGAGAGCATCTAGAAGGAGGGGGAGGGATAGAAAGGGTGGAATGAGGGGTGATCCTGAACTGGGATGTTCCTACACATCCTCACTCAGGCCTCAGAGACAAGCAGCAAAGTGTTCAGGGGAAATCACACCAGAAGAGCCCCCTGCCATCATCCCCCTGGATATGACCTTAGAGTCCTTAACCCAGCTCACCCCACCTGCCCCTTACACACAGCCCCCAGCCATACTCGGGACCCTCCTCTATCCCAGACTTTCTTGAATCCCCTCACCCAAATAGCTGCCCCAGTCAGGCTCCAGTCCCCTGTTGCTGAGACAGCCACGAACCACATTGAGGCAGAAGCCCTGGCAGGGCATAAGTGAGGGGACCCCCCGACAAAGGGGGCAGCCAATCAGACGCATCAGAGCCTGGCTGCAGCCTCCAAACACAGGCACCTGGGGGTAGAGAGCAGGGCCTTGTCATCCACAAACGCCACGGCTGCTCTCAGCCAAGCTTGGTGCTGGGCACAGAGAGAAGTCAAATATCCAACCCCACCTTCCCCAGGCTCTGTTTGGGGAGCTGGATGTGAGTGCCTAGAGTTGGTGACCCCACATGATACCAGGTGAGACCATAAGACTGCCACAGATCTGAGGACAGAGGTTCCTAGGTGCCTCTGCTTCTTGAGAGAAGTAGAGGCAGTGGGGGGTCTGAGACAAGATGCAAAGATGAGAGTGAGCTCATGATAGCTGGGGAGGGAGGAGACAGTGAGGAGGCAAGAGGTCGGGCTGGGAGCTCAGGAGAGGATGGATGGTGAGAGAGGCCCAGCCAGGCATCTGGACTTCAGTAGCAGGGAAGGGGAGTCATTGAGGAGCCCTGGGGGATCCAGGGGAGCCCAGTACTCCAATCCTGGATTGCTATGGAGATGAGTAGGCCCTCGGGAACTGGTGAGGGCTATGAGTCATCAGAGGGCAGGGGAGGGTCAGGGGTGGTAGGAAACCATGGATCATGTCCCAGGGGAGACTTCACTCCAGCCCCACCCCCCTCCCCTTCCTGGGACGACAGGGCCTGGAGGCTGACATGGGCAGCCCGCAGACCTCTCTTGCCAGCTGGTGCCTGACTCTTCCTCATGAGGTCTCTCCCACTTCTGCCTCTCCCTTCCTGGGTCCTGCCCATGCTCAGGCCTCCTCTAACCTTAAGCGCCTCAGTGACCACTTCTCTTCCAGTGTCCAGGCCCTGGACAAAGGCCCGCGCAGCCACAAGGGTCCGGGTTATCTGGGAGAAAGGAAAGAAGGGGAGAAAAACCACAAGGTTGTCATGGGTCAGTCAAGACAGGGGCCAAGATATTGCACCAAAGGGACAAGCAGTGGGGGTTAGGATTGTGGGATTTTCTCCAGATGGGGAGAGTGTCTGGTGGTACAGAGAGGCAGGTTCAAGAAGCCCATAGGAATTATAGTCTAGAAGGATTAAGGGAAACCAGGTTTGGGAGGAGATGGAGGGATTGTGTTGCACAGGGATTGGAGACAGATTGTGTATCAGAACTAACACTGAACTTGAAGCCAGAAGACCTGGGCTTGAGGCACAGCTCTACCGCTTATACTGGCTGTGAGACCTTAACCTCTGGAATGCTCAGTTTTCTCATCTATAAAATAAGGATATTGCTATCTACCTAGCAGAGTTATGATGACAGTTAAATGCCATACTATAAATGAAAATGTCCCTTAAATATGGAATGCCTAACTCCTGTTTAGTTGAACCAGAGGAAGTCAAGATGTTAGGATGCAGGAGGAGTTGGCAGAAAGGTGGCTGGAGGCCAAGGGCAGGTGAATGTTTGTGTGAAATAGGGCACAGAATGGGAGTGGGGGGTGTCCACTTAAAGAAGTGCTAGGTCAGGCAGAGGTGATGAAGGCTGGAGATAGGGGTCACAGTTCAGCGATGGCTGCAATGTTGGGTCGAGGGTGTCGCGAGGTTAGGGGTGACTGGGGCACACCGGTTTGAAGGTGAGTAATGCATACTTTAGAGGTCACCAGATCAGAGGTGACTGAAGGCTCAGGCCTTGGGAACCCTCACCTGCAGGCGGAGGCGGCGGGGTGAGTCCCCAAAGGGCTGCAGAGAGCCATCAGTAGAGGAGGCGAGGCGTGAAAGGCAGAGCAGGTAGTCAGGGGGGAAGCTGTACTGTGGGTGCAGCAGGGGGAACACTCTCTCCAGGAGCTGTGCCCAGAAATCCGCCAAGGCGTCATCCAACCCCTCACCAGACTCCCCATAGAAGTCCCGCAGCCGAGAGAACAGGCCATTGAATATGAGGGCATGCTGGGCATACAGGCGGCCGTAGGAATGGGAGAAGAGCTGGGTCAGGGAGTGCTGGGCTACCGAAAGCATCTCCAGAAAAAACTCTGCAGGAAACAGGTGTAGGGTAGGGTGAGGCCAAGAAGGGTAAGTGAAAGGGCAGAGGCAGGAGGGGATGGGGATGGGAGAGAAGAGAAAAGACAAATGAGTCAGAAACTGAGAATGAGGGAGGGCAGGGCCCTGGGGAGAGTCTGGGGCAGGGATGAAGGGCTAAGCCAGGGCTAGGAAGGGGTACAGTGCCTTAGTGATGGAGTGAGGACAGGAAGCTTGCTGGGGTCATCAGCACAGAGAAGAGGTGTGAAGCCAGGTTTGGGGAGCCCAGGTCCTCACCATCAAATTTTCTGTGCCGGACAGCCAGTGTGTGAACCATGAAGGAGCCGCTGTCCTCCACCAGGCCTCGGAAGGTGGCCTCAGTCTCCCTGATCAGCCTCTGCTCCGTCTCACTGGAACAGCAGGTATACTCCTGAGGACAGACCCGGAGGTGCTCACCTGGACAGGGAGATGTGGAAGTGATATGAAATTCCTTCCATCTCCTGCCTATCTCTGGGGGCTATTCCTTCTCTTCTACCTCTCTGGTCTCTTTTCTATTGTCTGTCCCCTCATCCCCACCTGACCCTATCCCCTCACCCATCCCAACTCCACTCCCATTTGCCATGGGATCTCCTATTTGACAACTGCCCTGAAGGCAAAATTAGTGGTCAGAGTGTCCTCAGGTGACCCTCCCCAACATACAGCCAGGTCTCAAGGGACTTACAAGACAGCTTCTACAAGATGAATGGGATTTGGAGGGGTGGAGTTATTTGGTGAGCAAGAAACGTATTATCATAGAAGGGGCTCATAGAAATAGCCAGGAGAACATGGCTGTGAAGAAAGAAACACATAGGGGGGTGCTAATTATGAGGAAGGGATTCCTGGGGGTGGGTGGCAGGGAGTAAGACAGCTATTCTGTGCACAGGAGGGTTATTGTGATCCTAGTAAGGAAGTTACAGGAAGAGGAGAGACATTACTGTAGGATGAAAACATGATTATAACGGTCACTCTGAAAGGAAAGAGAGTTATTGTGAGATGGGGAGGACCCGCCCCCGCCCGCCACCCCCAATTCTCTAATCTTCCTCTTTCTCCTCACCTGAGATCAGGGCGGGAGGGATTAGGTTTAAGCTATATCCCCGGGCCCCCAGCACCTGCCGGGTCTCTGCACAACTCCGGGTGACCTTTGCCTCGCTCCCGGGTCCGGGACCAGGACCGGGACACAGAGGTAGCAGCAGAAGCAGGAGAGGTCGCAGCGCGGACATAGCTGCAGCCACCCTGGGACGGCAAAGTGGGTCCTGAAGAGGAAAGAAGAGCCGTCCAAACTCGGGAATCCAGTTTTCGGCCGCGGGACCGCTCCGCGGGCCAGAGAAAGAGCGCGACCCCCGAAAACTGAACACCGAGCACGATAGCTTGGACCAGGCGGCATCTGCCGAGACAATGGGAGCCGGGAGCCGGACAGGGGGCGGGGCCCAAGGCGGGGCCCCGCCAATGATGATAAGGAGCTGGCCTCGGGGGCGGGGCCCACGGAGAAATTAAGCCAATGTAGCGGGGAAGCTCCGCAGGGGGGCTGAACACAGCCGCACCAAGGTTGTTGGTGGAATCGGGGCGTGGTCTTTTTGGAGGGCGTGGCTATCCAACTCAGAGGGCAGGGCCTCGGTGAAACCCAGCCTATGGCAGTTGAGAAGCCGGATTGAGGGGATTTCTGCTAGTCTAGTCCGAAACCCGCTCAATGCAGAGGGAAATTGGAGGTGAAGGGGACGGGGCCAGGGTGGAGCACGGCTGAAGCTGGCGGTCCGCGCGCGTTCGCCCACGTGACAGGACCGCACGCTCCGGAGCTCGCGGCTGCACGAGGCTGTGGGGCTGTGTGACCGGAACGTGGTGAGCACGAGCTCCCACACTCCCAAACCTCGCGACAATTTCCAGCCCTGGGGAGAGCCGTTGGATTTGAGCCTGCGCACAGCGTGCCTCGTGCCTTCCCGCGTTTTTCTGGGCTTTTCCGCCACCGGAAGGGAAGCGGCGGGCGCCTGTGCCTAAAGTGGGATGACCACAGACACCTGAGGGACCTGAGGCGGTGACCTTTCCTGAACTCTCCTCTGCCAGAAGTCGTTCTTCCGGGCTCTTGATAGTGAGGCTCCTTTTTGACCCAAGAATACGTCCTCCCCTCACCCTGCCGGCCCTGGCACTAGGAGCCTCCCGGGTTCCTGCCTCAGTGGCCTTCCCACCAGCGCCCGAGAATCCCAGCCCCAGGCCCCCAGAGACTGGTAGTTCACTCTCCTAAGCGGTTGGAAGTCTCCTCAGCTCAAAGAAGCTTGCCCCACTCAGGCGGTAGATAGCACCTTCTAGAAAAATAGAGGAAGCGCACACCTGCCGTTACTCCTTCAGCGTTTCCAACCCTGTTCCAGTGGTGCCTCCACCCCCAAATCATTCAGACCTTTCCATTCCATTCCATGTGGAATCAAGTCCTAACCTTCTGGAAATGACAGTCTGGGGTCCTTTTTTTCTTTTTCATTTTTTTTTTTTTAATGCATGAGCCAAATAATTTCCTTGTGGCGGGCAATTTACGCCTCGGAAGCCTCTAAAGAGGGGTGTGTGTGAAGCTGCCCTGGTGTGTGCCTCGGTTCTTGGAGAGCAACAGCAAACCCGCTGCTCTGTTTCTCGGGCTGTGGTGTTTTTAATCCCTTGATACCTTAGATCAACTCTTTGTCTTATTTTTTGGTGGTTCCCCTCCCCCAGGCCTCCCCCCACTCCCGCATCAGCGCGGAGGGGTGGACCAGTGGTGGGTAGGACCCTTTTCCTGTCTCTTTTCCCAGCTGGATCGCCATGCCTACCCTGCGCTCCTCCTCCTCCCGGCTCCATAGCTCCTCTTCCCCAAGCAGTGTGTCCTCCCCACTGCGGAGAGTTGCGGGAGGTGTCCAGAGGGCCTTGCCTGCACCTTCTAGTTCCCCCGCCAATCTGCCCTGTGATGAGAGGGACTCAGACCATGCTTCAGAGGGGTGAGTGGAGTTGAAGAGAAGTTGTCGCATTGTGTAGCTACCTCCTGTGTCCTCGGCAGCTTTCCCTTCTGTCATTTTCCTGCATTGAGGGTAATATGCGTGGAACTGTATGAAAACATGAGAAATGTGATATTGATTCCGAACACTGACACCCCCCACAACCTGCAGTTTTTTTTCCCCAAGCCCCACACGTTGTAGACATCAAAAATAGTATATCCTGTTGTGAATCTATCTGTCATCTTGTCTAAACCTTTCTTGAACACATTTCTGTATGCAGCATGTACAACCTCTGGCAGGGGCTGGGAGGTAGGCGATGGGAAAGTAAAGACTCCCTTATTTTGTTGCCTGACAAATTGTATATACTTTTTAGTTGGTGTCCTTTGGTTCTCTTATTTGGGGATTTTGTAAACAGGTGTGTCTATCCTTATCTGTTAACGTATATGAGTTTATTCTGTAGAGGTTATAATATATCTTGTTTTTTTATCTTTCCAGGACAAAAACTAATCTCATAAAAGATCTGCTTTATCCCCTGGTTATTTTAATTGGCCTTCTCTGAATCATTTTTGTTTCAGTTAGTGCTACTGCTGGGGACCAGATTATATCAATGTTATAAACTTCACTCTAATAAGACATGTGGTTATGTTTCAAGGGGTGAAATTTACTTCCAGGTACATATTAATCTCCTGTTTATGCATGAGTGACACATGACTTCCCAAGTCATGCTTATTTTTTTCCACATAGAGCAGTGACCTCTTTGCCTGCTTAACTGAATATCATTTGATTCTCATATTCAGACACAATATTAGGAGGGATTGTCCTTCACCGTTTCAGTTCTTCATCTCATTGCTTTCATGGGAGAGTTTTCCTTTAAGACTGTCCTTACTTCTAGTAACAGTAAGCTGATCTTTTCTTAAAATCTGAGTATGTTTTTCTCATGGAGAATGGGGTACAGTTAGAGACAAAGAGAAATTATAATTCATTAACCCTTTACATAGAGGCAATGGGATGGTTGTATTTAAGGAGAACCTACTTCATAGGAATAGTGACTCTGTGTCCACTGATGGAGGCAGTGACTTTGAAGACAGCTTGAGACGCAGTGTGAAGAGAACAGCAAAACGACCACTCAGAACAGCCCCAGTGAGTTAGTTTTGTTTTGTTTTTGAATCTGGTCTGGGAAGTGGCAAAAGAAAAACCTGGAAGAGTCTCAGGTGATATGGTTAATGGAAAGACAGGACTTTACAGAGCATTAAGGGACAGAAGTAAGAAGAAGACAAATTTTGAAGAGAAAAGAATAAGAGAAGAGGGAATTAGGATATAAAGGTACAGGAGTGGGACTCAGGGCTTTTTAAAAGGAAAAAAGGAGTAATAAAGTTCACAACATAAAATCAGTTATTTCAGGTCTGAGTCAGTCAGTACTCAAACTCTGCTGTGGAATTGGCCTTCCTATGTAATAATGATAAGATCAAGTGTTAATGTCACTTTCACTTTTTCTTTTTTATATTTCTGATGTTTTTATACTTACTAGATGGCAAAACATCCTAAAAAGGGGCCCCAAATGGTACGTGGTCATGGCTGGAAAGAGTCAGAGCCACCAGCCAACTATCTCTTTGATGCTGTGAAAACCGCCAAAAGTGACATGCAGGTAAAACAATATGTCTCACTTCTGTTTCTCTTGATATAACATCTCACCCTTTGTAAGGTAGAAAGATAAGGACAAGTGTCTACACATTTAATTTGATGTGGACATTTTAGTGAGAATAACCTGAATCAAGAAGGGTAAGACCATGAATCTTTGGAGTGATATAAGGGACACCTTGGATAAGAATGTTCTTTTCCTAAAGATACCACAGAACAGAAGCGATTCTGCCTTTATTGATTGATGAAGGAGACCAGAAGAGGCATTGGATGACCGAGAAAGGAAGCTTGAATATGGGTGGCACCCTTTTTTACCCTTGTCATTTATTAGCTCCACCTTAACAATTATACCTAGTTCTTTTTTCTCTCCCCATATTTCATTTTCTATAATTGCAATTCTGTTACCTAAAAGTGTTTAAAGCTTATGCGTAGCTTAAAAAATACAAATGATCACCCAGATCTCTAGCCGTACCTCAAGACATGAGGTAAGCCCTTGGTATATCTTCTTCCACCATACCTCACAGTTGCCTTACCACCCAGAGATAACCACCAGAGTGAATTTTTGATAATCATTCTCTTTAATATTGTGTTAAATCACCAATGAATGTGCTCTTTAATTTATGTAAATGAATCTATTCTTCAGTCTTCTGTGACTTAATTATTTCAGTTAGCATTGTTTAAGGTTATCCACATTGATATGTAATATAGATTTTTGTAGTTTTTGGAAATATATTTTAAATTTTAAAACATAAAGAATTTTGCTAGTTATAATTTTGTTATTTGATTTCTTTTCTTTCCTCTTTCCTTTCTCTCTCTCCTCTCCTCTCCTTTTTCCTTTCCTTTTTCCTTTTTATCCCCTCCCCTCCCCTCCCCTCTCCTCTCCTGTACCCTCTTCTCCCAGGCATAGTGGCAGTGGCATGGACATACATAGCTCACTGAAACCTCAAACTCCTGAGCTCATGTAATCCTCCTGCCTCAGCCTCCCAAGTAGCAGGCACATGCCACCATGCCTGGATAATTTTTCTATTTTTTGTAGAGTCGAAGTCTTGCTGTGTTTGCCTCCCAAAGTGCTAAGATTACAGGCATGAGCCATCACACTGGGCCTTGTTATTTGATTTCTAATTTAATGCATTGTAGTCAGAGAATGTGGTCTTTGAAATTTATGGAGACTTAGCTTTATGATCTAGTGTTTAGTCAGTTTCCAAAACTGTTACACAGGTGCTTGAAGAGTATGTGTGTTTGACAGTTGTGGAGTACAGTGTTCTCTTGGGTGAGATCAAAAGTGTTAAATGTGATACTAATATATTTCTGTTTTTGTGTGTTTGTTTGATATATCAGTTACAGAGAGAAGCGTGTTAAAATCCATGAAGATGACGTTTTCATTTACTCCATTTGTATTCAAGCCCATATTTGCCTTAAATATTTTAAAGCTTGGTTATTTTTTTTTTTTTCTTTTTGAGATAGAGTCTCACTTTGTTGCCCTGGCTAGAGTGAGTGCCGTGACGTCAGCCTAGCTCACAGCAACCTCACACTCCTGGGCTCAAGCAATCCTACTGCCTCAGCCTCCCAAGTAGCTGGGATTACAGGCATGCGCCACCATGCCCGGCTAATTTTTTCTATATATTTTTAGCTGTCCAATTAATTTCTTTCTATTTTTGGTAGAGACGGGGTCTCGCTCTTGCTCAGGCTGGTCTCGAACTCCTGAGCTCAAACAATTCACCTGCCTCTGCCTCCCAGAGTGCTAGGATTACAGGTGTGAGCCGCGCCCAGCCATAAAGCTTGGTTATTTGCATTCAGGTTTAGAATGGTTATAGCTTTCTGGTAAATCAAACTGTTTATTGTTCATACTGACCCTTCCTGAAAAATAATGTTTTTTTATAGTAATATATCTATTAATATATGAGCTTTATTTTTGGTTAATATTTGCCTGGTCTCCATTTTTTACTTTCAATCTTTTTGTGTATGTTTGGGTTCCATCGCATATAGCTTATATCTGGATTATGTTCTTTAGTCCATTCTATCAATCTGTTCTTTAGAGATTTTATTTGTTTATAAATAAAATACTGATAATATTTAGATTTATTTCTAACATTATGTGCTTCACTTTATCTTGCCTTTTCTTTTTTCCCTTTGCTTGTTTGTTTTTGGATTTCTGTCTTCTGCAAGGACCCAAGGACATTTTAACTCTAATTGTCCCTTCCAACTTACATGCAGTTGTACATTGTTTTAGTTCTGTCCATTCCACCTCCCCTTCCCTACAAATTGTACCTTACTGTTTTATACAATGTTAGTTTATACTCATCTACATATTTATCATTTTTTTATTCATTCCTTCTTGAATCTCAAATCTTGCATATAGAATCATTCTTTCTATCCTTCAAAATTTCCTTTAGATGGTTTATTAGTAAACTCTTCCAGTTTTTGCCTGTATAAAAATGTCTTTTAGGCCGGGCACGGTGGCTCACGCCTGTAATCCTAGCACTCTGGGAGGCCGAGGCGGGCGGATTGTTTGAGCTCAGGAGTTCGAGACCAGCCTGAACAAGAGCGAGACCCCGTCTCTACCAAAAATAGAAAGAAATTAATTGGACAGCTAAAAA